>CM035218.1:1077510-1090620 GCA_020233015.1 Callinectes sapidus
ATATATATAGCGTAATATAATAATAATAGTATAGATGAAACAAGATAAAAACAAGTACACACCAGTAAAACACCACGATAAGCAACGAAGAGCGACGCCACACACACAGCACAGAACACACACAAGTCCACAGCCAATCATACAGCCCTTGACTCACTACCACACTAAACTCGTTCTAAGTCAAAATGAGTTCAGTATATGAGAACTACGTACTCAATCATAATCATCCTATCAAAATCCATTATACGTATATATATACTGTATTTCTTTCTAAGTAAGAGGAAGAACCTGCCCAATGGCAACAGAAATTAAGAATAAAAGACTACAGTTTGCCAGGCCCCTTAAAGGTCCAAAGAATTATGTATGTATGTATGTATGTATGTATGTATGTGTGTGTGTGTATATATATATATATATATATATATATATAATATTACTGATATATATCGATATTTATCTATAATATATATATCTATTATCTATATATATACACACACACACACACACACACACACACACACACACACACACACACACACACACACACACAGACATATTCTATCTTACCAATTTTTTTAGCGCATTCCCATGAGAAAGGACACCTAAGACGCTCAGATAAGATAGTGACTGATGTTGTAAGAGGATGCGAGAGGTAAACATGAATATTGTCCATGACTCCGATTCACCGTCATCATTTAATTTTATCACAATTTTTACTATAGAATAGTCACATACTTGTGGTGGTAGTGGTGTGTGTGTGTGTGTGTGTGTGTGTGTGTGTGTGTGTGTGTGTGTGTGTGTATGATTGATTACACTAGGATTATACTGGACACCACTAACGAATAAGCTGATACGTGCATAATGCGTATCATGATGACACTTTGCTACTGGTGCCTTTGGATTTTTACATAAGTTAACTTCCAATCTATTCTAAGAATTGTACTCATTATCCACATATGAAAATGAATTTGAAGCCGCCGTGGTACAGTGAAACCACATCCGCTCTGGGGGCCTTGAGATCCCCAAGCTAATTAGTTCGAATCTTGGCTATGGTCCGAGTGGAGATAAAACATCCACTCGGGGTAACAATTCATAAATGTGTGGGCTATTAGATAGATCTCCATTAGGTGGTCGCCTTTAGCCCATAAGTTTCCATAAAACCCCCACAATGCATAAATTATATATATATATATATATATATATATATATATATATATATATATATATATATATATATATATATATATATATATATATATATACAATGTCAATTAGGTCAAATTAGGTCAATTAGAATGCTATTTTGTCAGTGGATGTTTGACATCCATTGACAAAAAAATAGCAATCTTATCCGATCATTTGTTATACCTTCAGATTTCAATATGTAAAACTACGCACGTAATCAAACATTCCTTCGTTATCAAATAATTCAGCACAAGACTACCATGCATGCAGTAAAAGACAAATGGTATTGTGAGCACAATAGCAGCACGAGCCTAGCTGAAATCATTCATAACACAAACTAAAGGAATACCCCATGCCTACATTCACTGTTAAGAAAATCTACCGTACAAATGGGGGAAACTTTTCAACCTTGGCTTAATCTTTTCCAACATTTCTTTCCTTCTTTTTTTATAACGGTATACATGCTACATACACACACACACACACACAACAAAAAAAAAAAAAAAAAAAGACGATCATAACAACTTGCCAACTTGCCAAATACACACACATACCTTCCACACCACTGCAAAACAAAACAAACATACTACCCTTACTTCGTAGCAAAGAGGATGTACAGGAGAGCGTTGTACTGCTTCCACCCTCACTGACACGTGGATCGAACCAGACTGACTGCTAGTGCTATGACTGGGAAGTAAAGGGGGTCTCTCTCTCTCTCTCTCTCTCTCTCTCTCTCTCTCTCTCTCTCTCTCTCTCTCTCTCTCTCTCTCTCTCTCTCTCTCGTAACAGAGTGCACACAAACGTCTGGTAAGCGACCGCGCCTGTGTTTCATATTAGTTCAAGGTTAACATCCCTCTCCTTCACAGCAGCATCACAACGGCGTATACGGGTGCCTAATATTAGACTTATTACATAATAATCACACTGAGAGAGCGTTCAAGTTATGTAAACTTTTTATACGCCGGTTTTATACGCCGATTGTTGCTGCTGCTGTTGGTGCTGTTGCTTCGGTGGTGGTCGCGGTACTGAGTTTGAAAAGATTGAAAGGGAAATTTTTGTTCTGGTAGGCAAGATATGATAAAGGGGAATTTAGACTTGTGTGCGTTTTTTCATGGTAAATTCACACATACACGCACATACTTCGTAGAATAATACATGAAGAGAGAGAGGCGAAGAAACTCTTGTAGTGCTGATATTGGGGTCATATTTCTCTCTCTCTCTCTCTCTCTCTCTCTCTCTCTCTCTCTCTCTCTCTCTCTCTCTCTCTCTCTCTCTCTCTCTCACCTGATAAGTTTAGATTATTCAACGGTGCATTTATGAATGAAAACTCTACATTTTTATCATGTTTTCGTTATATTTTCGATTCCATTCTTATGCACTCTACAAGCACTGTAAAGTGTTTCTGCTAATGAAATATGAGCACATTGATGTCATGCATGGCGCCAACTCATTAATTCATGAGTTGTCGCTTGTTGGTTCACTGGGTTGCTCATTACTACTTAAGACCAGTCTTTGGATCAGAAAATCCTGTAAAAGAAAAATAGATAGGAAATAAGTAGAAAAACAGTATCCTCCAAAGTACTTATCTCCACATGTAACACGCCACATTATTCTCCATAGGAACTTTTTTTCCACAGACTCAATCCTCTTTTCACCCGGTCGTCATTTAGGTAATGGAAAATATTCGTGATAAGAGAACAAGGCGTTTAGGAATTATGTTCTACATTTATTACATCTTGCATGTAACGAACTTTGGTGCAGTTTTGATGGTCATTCCTTTCAAGAGTCACGCATCCTTCTCTAGAACCAAGCACCTCACCTACCACCACTTACTTCTTCCCCCAAATCTTCTTCCTTCTTTGTTGTTACTGTATCATTAATTTACTTTCAGACCCTCCATACAAACATTTTCCTGGCATTCTAAACTCTCATGAACTTAAACGATTCGCGGCTATCTTTAATTAATTTTCCTTTAAAGATTAAATCACACTCCTTTCACAATTGTTCCAATTCAGCACGAAAGACACGTATACTTTGTTTACCAAAAGCTCTGAAGCACGGCTTGTTTTCTTCTTCTTCTTCTTCTTCTTCTTCTTCTTCTTCTTCTTCTTCTTCTTCTTCTTCTTCTTCTTTGGCTGTAGTAAATATGTTTTGTCTTAACGATATTTGTGGATGCTTTCCTATTATGTACTTCACTCTCTGCTTCAGTTTCAGGATGTGATTATGAACTGTTAAACGTTACCTTCTCCATTTCATAGACTTCGTTTATTCACATTATTGAGTTTCTTTTTTTTTTTTTTTTTTTTCCTTTCTTTCTTTATTCATGTAATTGTTAGACGATTTCATTTTCATATTTACTCATCATAATAATTGATCATTTTGTCTTACAAGTTCCTTTGATCTTCATTTCATGTTACCCTCAGACACACTAAAGCCTGGTTCACACGAACAAAGTTTTCCCATATATATATATATATATATATATATATATATATATATATATATAGATATTATCTATATCTATTATATATATATATATCTTATATATATATATATATATATATATATATATATATTACGGGTCAGTTTTCGGTCAAGTGCATCCTAATTATCTTTGCCTTTGAAACTTCTAAGGTAATTTAATTACATCCAACAATATACTTAAACTCTACCTGTGCTTGCTAAACCTAACCAAATCAAACTCCAAAACTGTAAAAATATACATATAACATTACTGATAAATTTTGTTAAATGTATATCGCGCTCTTTGCCTTTAAAGCCTCTAACCTTTACTAATTTCATAACAATCAACAAATTGCTTTAATTTCACCTGGTAGCCAAACTTAACTAATTGAAACTTCAAAGCTGTAAGAATATTAGATGCACTGCCAAAATTGTATTACCTATCTAGCCTACAGGTTCACAATCTTTTCCATGTCCACACACCGAGAACGCACATTTATAAGAAAAAAAAAAAAAATCGTCGCATAGGTCATTCTGATAAATCTTTACAATACGTCCGCACGGGGTGGGGTTGGGGGGGACACGAAATGAGCAAAAACTAGAATTTCACATAACGTTACGATTTTCTTTAAGCCTCACGTAACCTAATCTAACTACTCGGACCATCCCCGTTAGAACATTAGCCTAAGCTAAGCTAAGCAAAACTAACCTAACCTAACCTAAGGAAACGCCTAAAAATTACACCATTTTATCTTACCAGTGATGTGAAGAACATCTGGCAGGGCGATGGAGGCGGGCAAAGTTTTATGGCTTCAGTAATGAAGACATGGAGTCTTTTTGTCTCCACATAGATCCAATCGGCATTCCTTTCCGCACTCAGCTAACAGCTTTTTCTGAGGAAGAAGTCCATGTTTCACAAGTTTCACCAAAGCTTCACAGTCCTCGTAATAAGTTGCCATAAAATCCCCATAAAACTTGTAGCAGCCTCTACAGACTCTTGGTAGATCTACACTTCCTTCTTTTATGCCTGCCATGCAAATATATGACAGTAAACCTACACGAGAAAGGCTGCCATGCCCGTAAAAGCAAAAGAAAGCAGTAACAGAAATGCTGTGGAAAGGGGACATAGGTCGCTCCGTGAATGGAATCACGAATGTACTCGCTTGATTGGTGAAACAGTTCTATAGATGTCATGACATCCCGATATCCTGCTACCTACAAATTTCAGTTATAAAACAAGAGAATCATTTCAGTGTTTGCTCTCAGGTGCACAGCTCGCTGGACTTGGAAAACTTTCTGCCACACTTCCAACCGCTATCATAGACTTGCTGGGAAATTCCTCTCGTTTACAGCAAGGTCACTGACCCTTCTACGTGTTACGTGAATAGCGTGCTTGAATCCATTGCGGACGTTTTGTAAAGATTTACTATAGTTCTATATCAAAGACTGCATTTTTCCCCCCCTTAGTAAAGTACAAGGATGTGTTGAAGTAACGGGATATTTTGCGTATGGGAAACAGTATGATTTGTAAGTGGAGTATATTAACAAAATTGACTTAGCCAGAGGGAAAGATGAAATTACTAATACTGTTATGGGAGAAAATCCAGCGAGTACTCATCATCCCAAACGAAATTAATATCTCATAAATACATGAAGGCACTTTTTTATTGAATTTGATCGACAAATATATTTTCACAATGTTTGGCTTGCAGTACTCTCTAAGTGGATAAGATTCAAGGCATCGCAGCTTTACTCACAGCAAAGGAGGCAGAAAAGATACATAATTATCTTCACATGGAACATACTGGAAAAATTGGTTCTCAATGAAACAGAGGAATTCATGGAAGCCCATTGTCATATCAGGAAAGGAAAAGAAGAGGATGCAGCTTCCTAACTAGATATCCTACAAAGCCGCAAAACACAACTTTGCTACTAGCTTCACGGTCGAAGGTTGAAAGGTCTGAGAAATCTGACAAACTATTACAATATTCAAGGAAAGACTGGCTGTTCTTGAGCCTGCCATCTTACCCATCGGTATGGGGCTACACCAAGGATATAAGTATCAAAGAATCCTTGGGCTACATTCACCTCAACAGGCCAGTCTATACCATTCGAACCTAAATGAAAAGTGGAATACTGAATGACAGTCCACTAATCAATCTATGATATAAGTGATTAGTTGTGGATCAGTATACATACGTACAGTACCTGTGCATACGTACTAGTATAAAAAGTGTGTTTCTATTATCGTATGGAAGAAAGGATATGCATCGTATCTCTGGCATCCCGTCAACAAAACACAGGCCAAATTCTAGAGATAAATAGTAAGTCATTTAAATATTATAAATATAATTGATTTGTGATGACTTCCCTCAAGATTTGAGTGGGAATCTCAATGCAATGTAATCTAAGTGGAAATACTTTTAAAGCAGATATTTTAGTGGTATTTGAATGAGTATCAGTGAGCCAGTCATGCCAGCATTGGAACACACCACAACACAAGGCAGAACAATGCTGTCCTCGCGCTACATGCACGCCCTTTCTTATCAGGACGGAAGGTAGTGAGTGATGAGAAAGAGGAGGCAGGACTGCTCGTGTGGGTGTGTGCGGCAGGTGGCTTGAACCTTTAAGTTGGGTGGCAGTGTGGTGTGGCGCTGCTCGGGTGGAGAGGGAGCTGCCCGCCGAGGCGGTCTGGGGGGCTGTGGCTACCCTGTGTGGGGCTGTGCAGGGCTGGTGCCCCCTCGCTCGTCCACCACATGCATCTGGCGATAACTGATTCTATGGTGTACTATATCTTTTAGTTCTACCATTTAATGAGATATATTCTTTCCAGCTAGAGAAAGTTTGATAAATGGGTTTCTTTGCCTCATATTCACTTACCGCAGTTATGATATTGTTTTTATTCGTTTACTTATGTATTTTCAGTCGTTGTGCATATTGCAATTCACAACAAGGGCCTCACATGTTTCACATTTTCTCTTTCCTCCCATCAACCAACTTTAAGACATGTGGAGTCCACATGGTGGAGTTAGATTTTCCAGGCATGCTTTTAAAACATCTTGAGTAACTTATTACCTCCACCCCAAAGTACAGAGAATTAACTAAATTACTATAAAACATCAGTCTAATAATTGGTTCATTATATTTACTTATTAATTGGAGCAACCTGTTTAGAATTATGCTAACCAACCACATTTGTGCTTGATTGGCCAAAGCTGTGGCCTCACAGGACTGGTGACATTGTGTTGATTCAGTGAACTAAAGTTGGAACTGCAAATTACATTTAGTAGTAAAAGAAATGGAATACCTGAAAATGCAGGGTCTTGAAATGACTTGAAATAGTAAGATCACATGGGAGCTGGCTGAGATTTTTTCCCTCATTGTCAAAATTTTACAAGTGTGATTCCAACATCCAGTAGGTGATTCAGCCACATGAGTCACAACCTCTTAACCCTAGTAGCCAAGGATCCTGTGTGACAGACAGGATCACCTGTAGATCTGCTACCCTAATTGTTCTCCGAGGTGAGACAATCTGGGGTGACGGACCTTCAGGTAAGGCAATCTAGGATGGCTGATCATCAAGTTGTTCAATATATATAACTATATAATTGTATATTATTATGTATAATTATATATAATAGGTTAGGTTATATATAATCAAGCAGTAAATTTTGTGGACAGGCACAGTGGAATATACACACAAACCATTGAATCCTATTGGAATACACACGAGTTATATTAAGAAAATGTATGGCTGCAAGAGAGAGCTGTTTAACTCATACTTGCAGGAATTCATGAGGCATGACTGATTTCTATACAATGTGTTTGAGAAGTTATATGAGCATATTGCTACACAATATCCAGTATAAATTGTATAAACAGTATAAACTGTGTCCAATAAATTACTTTAATTTTGTTATATAAACGTTTTATTATTCTTTACTATCACCTGAATGTCAGGCTGAATTTCAAGTGAGAGAGGTGGAAGTGGTGGATCTTCAGGTGAAACAATCTGGGGTGGTGGATCTCAAGGTGCTCTGACATACATATTTTTAGACATCAAGACTAGATGCCATGTCATTTGGTATAGGTTAGAATCCTTTCTTTGTAGTATCTCAAAGGTTTAAAAAGTTTAATTTTTCAGAGAAGTGGGAGGCAGCACATCGCTGTGAATATGGAAGTAGACTGGCAATATTCTATGAGGCGGGAGATGCAAGAAATCCTACCTGGTCTATATCTTGGTCCTTACAGTGCTGCTACAAAATCCAGAGTAAGGCTAAGTAAAATTATACTCTGGAGTACATGTGATTATGTTTTGCTTGGCAGTTCTTGACAGGATGACCACAGCAGAATAGATTCTATTTGTATCTGTTCATGTGTCTCACCCTCTTTTGAAAGTATTCTCTCTCTCTCTCTCTCTCTCTCTCTCTCTCTCTCTCTCTCTCTCTCTCTCTCTCTCTCTCTCTCTCTCTCTCTCTCTCCTTCCATACTTTCTTCTTCGTATGTGATTTGCTATAATCATTATACTCTAATCTGGCTGCTTTTGTGTGCACAGTTTTTTTTACAGCTGATCCTTCACTGTTGCCATGTCTCCACAGTTCACAGGCCCATTCTCCCAAGAAGTACTTCCTCATATTATTTATTACTGCCATACATTGGTTGTGGAGCTGGCCATATGGCGAGCTTGCAGCAGAACAGTCCATAGCAAGATTGCGTATTAGGGTTATGAAGATAGTGTATAGAGAATTGTGAGATGTATATTTAATAGAAATAGAAATATTCTGCCTAAATCATAATTTTTTTAAATTTAGGAGGGATTATATATAATGCCTGTGCTCCACTGATGAAAATTTTATATTACTCTGAAGTTGAAATTGTAAAACCCTAAGAAATAAGATCAGATACAGTTGACTTTCTTGTATGTCATCTCCTCCATTTTCTTGACATAGTTATGTGGTCAATAATATAGAGAGAATTTACCACACAGATTCCTGGTCACAGTTCACTAGTTGAAACCAAGATTTAGGCTCTAAATCTTGGCTCTGTAGTTTTGTAAAGTAACCACATTTGAGTTAAGTTTTCTCATGTTTCAGTTCAACACACTACTAGATCATGGAATCACACACATCATTTGCATCAGGCAAAGTATAGAGTCGCACATGGTTAGAGCAAATTTTCCTGATAAAATAAAGTAAGTATAATTTTATTTCACTTTTGAAAATTTTTAATGTTAAATAGCAGTCTTTAATTAACAATATTATGTTCAGTAAGAGAGGACTTATCCAGAATTACTAGCTGAGCTGCTCACCTGACTGACTTAATGGTGACAACATTTTCAGTTGGAAATCCTTACCATGCTGACTTTCAACTTGACTTTGTGCTCTTAGTGACTGAATGATTACTACCATCTTTATGACTTACAATGTCATATTATAATACTTGTTAAGAAAAATCTTTGATTCCTAATATTATGTGAATATTGCCTTGTGTTGCAGGTACCTAATCCTTGACATGGCAGACAACTTGACACAGAATCTCATATCCCATGTAGCAGAATGCAGGACTTTCATTGATGAATGCTTAGCATCAGGAGGCAAATGTCTTGTCCATGGAAATCTTGGAATATCCCGTAGTGCAGCTTTGGTTGTTGCTTATGTAATGGAGAAAAGAACATTATCTTATAGGTGAGCAGTTTTCAATGGTAAAATATATGAAGATTTATTTATGTGTGTTGGGAAAATGCTATACAGTATCTATGTATACCAGGTGCCCCATAAGTCTGGACTCATTAGAAGAAAAACAATAAAATTGTGTGTACTCTGGATGCTGTTGTTAAATTCTTTGGCAACTCTCTTGTGACTACAATCCCTAGGGAGCATAAAAACTTCAATCCTCTTTTCTAGTAAGAAAAATAGGTTATCTGCAACAAAATAAACTAAATTAGATATTCTGTGGATTCAGATGTATGGGGCTCCTAATATCCATATATATATATATATATATATATATATATATATATATATATATATATGTGTGTGTGTGTGTGTGTGTGTGTGTATATATATATATATATATATATATATATATATATATATATATATATATATATATATATATATATATATATATATATATATATATATATACTATACTGATATATTTCTTGTTTTTAGGGAAGCATTAGAATTTGTGCAAAATAGAAGATACTGCATAAACCCCAATGATGGCTTCAAGCAGCAACTCATGGAATATGAAGCCATATACAAAGCCCAACAGACTTTGCTAAATGGACAGTGTTCCCAAGAGAAGGGGAAGCTGAAAAGGAAACATGATCAGACCTCTGATGATTTTGACCAAGACTCCTCAGAACCCATGGAGGCTGTAAGCTGATGACAGGGAAAGTTTACATGTATGAGGAAAATGTGAACAGTCTGGTCTTGTGATAACTGGATAATTGTTGAAATGGACTGTTATATTAATGGTCTACATAAAGAGTTAGTTTTGTAAGATTTTTATTTTTTTATATTTCAATGAATGGATGTATTTCAATACTGTAGTATTTATATTAATTGCTGATTGAATGCTGCAACTTTTTTACTTCTGCACTGTAGATAATTAGTGGACTTAATGACTGATAAATATTTTTATGCTTTTTCATAGATTTTCATTTATACAGAAAATCGTGAATGAATGGGAAAACTTTACAGTGCCAATTGGTCTTCCTGGTGTGTATGAGTTGCAGTGATCCCAACACTGAACAGAAATGTGCTGTCTGAGGTTCATGTAATGACATACTTAACTTTTTAATTATTATTTTTCTTTTCCCTTCTCAGTGTTGCAATTACTCAACAAATGATATTTCTGCCCCTTCTTTAATTCTCTCTCTCTCTCTCTCTCTCTCTCTCTCTCTCTCTCTCTCTCTCTCTCTCTCTCTCTCTCTCTCTCTCTCTCTCTCACGTCCTCACCAGGTACACAGTATAATATTACCACCTTTTCTTTTTCAATCATTGCTAATCAAGTACTAACCTGTTTTCCATTAATTGGTATATATACACTTTTCAATTAAACATTTCACTAATTTGTTATCTTTACATTTCTCAACTTCAATTCCTTCTGAGCGAACTTTCTTTTTCCTCTGTCTCTCTCTTTCTCTCTTATGGCATTATCTATTTCTTCATTTTTAGTTTTGTGTTTATATTTCTCTTTTGAAGCCTTTTATTCTATTATTTTCTCTATTTTTCTTAAGCCTTTCGTTCGTTCCATCTATTTTTTTTTTCCCTTCTTTGTTGACATTAGCCATTTCACATTTTCCCGGGTTTTCTATCATTGCTTTTAATCTCAAATCTTTCCTTTCGTCTATTTTTCATCCATTTCTTCCTTGTTGACATCATCCATTTCATCATTTCTCCAATTTTCTCTCATTCCTTTTAAAATCTTTCTCTCTTAGATCTTTTATTGCATTTTTTTTGTAGCAATTCCCGCTTTAGTGTCCCTCCCTCACTATGTTCCCTCCTTTTAAGTGTCTCTCCCTAACTCCCTCCCTCTCTCCTTTCTGCATTTCCTCCTCGCCTGCGTTCTCTCACTCCCTCCTTCCATTCCTCCGCGTCCCTCCCTTCATACTCTCCTCTATTTACCGTCCCAGCAACACATGTCCCAAAGCGCCAACCGACAATTTTCAATTTGGTTAATTATAGTTTTCAAGCTTCGTGATTTACATAATGGTCGGAGGTTCGTACGGAGAGCGCATGAATACCCGCTGATCCCCAGACGCTGCTCTGCACTGCACTCCTGCACGCACGCACGCACACACACACACACACACACACACACACGCACATTTTTTTACTTACATTCATTATCACTCATTGTACATTTATCTCTACAATCAACACCTCCTCCTCCTTCTCTTCCTCTTCCTTATCAACAGTTTCCCGGCGCCTCCTCCTCTTCCTCCTTTTCACCAGTGCCGGGTCACGCGCCAGGGAGCACGATGACCTGACCTCCCTGACCTGCCGCCCTGCAATTGGCTGCCTTTCACGGGGTTGATTTCACGATGACCTGACCTGGTTTGACCCCGCCCCTCACCTTCACCCGATGCGGAACACTGCCCATGGGAATCCTGACCCGTGTTACTGTTATTACCATTACTATCACCACCACCATCCGTGTCACTATCGCCACCACCATCACCGCAATCACCGCATCACCACCATCAAGTCGGCTGAATATTACGGTTCTCTCGCTTTATTTTCGTCTTTCTTCTCTCTTTCCTTGATACATGATTTTTTTTCCTTCCCAACTGCATAACTGATGACAGGTGTATCTTTCTTTCCCTCTCCTCCTCCTCCTCCTCCTCCTTCTGCGTCTGTTGCAATCGGTTCTCTCCTCCTTCCTTCCTTCCTTCCTTCCTACAGCTCCTAATTCAGTTCTCAAAGGTCCTGGCGACTTTAAGACAGACAACTTATTCGCGAGCTCTTTTAGAAATTGGCATTTTATTGATTTTTGGGTGCAATTCCGCGCAATTTTGGAGCAATTTCTTCCGCCAGGTGGGCCGAGTGTATGCATTTCATATTGTGGAGGCATGATTTCAATTCCACTGCCACCACCGTCGCCGCCACACACACACACACACACACACAGACACACAGGACGCTCCTCACCCTCGTATTGTATTCCTGACTTTTCGGATTTTTCCTCTATAAGTCTGTAAGTGTTGCGTTAATCTGTTACCCAAGTGCATTGCGTCACTCACTACCACCACCATCACCACCACCACCACCCACTCACTCTTCCTTCCCTAAACCAAACATCAAACACAGGCACACATACCCCACCAGACTAACACCTCGTGGCCACAACAACTACAAAACATTCCCCACTTATAAAAAAAAACTAAATAAAGAAAAAAAAGTACGTAACTCCTTTATAGGGAACACAGGTAGGTACAGATCACCTGCTAACGCGATTAATTAGCGGCACAGGCACACCGAACCCTGCTCAGGTGCGCGCCATGACAGGTGAGGGAGAGCAAGCCTGGCAGGTGTGGGTGGAGCACGTGTGGGTGGAGCAGGGCAGGTATGGGCGGCCGTGGATGAAGAACAATGTCAGAAACACGACGTAGGGAATAAGGTTTACCAGTGAAACATGAGAGAGAGGGAGAGAGAAAGGAAGGAGAGGCAGGGGAGGGGAGGGGAGCTTCCTGCCACGCCAAGGAGGGGGAGGAGGGGAGGAAGGGAAGAGAGAGGGAGGAGAGGGGAAGCTTAAGGGGGTAATGAGAAGAAGGGAGTGTGGAGAAAGGGCCGAGAAGTCATGCCGAGGTGGAAGAAAGTGATGTTCATAATAATTAAAATGAAAATGGGAGTCTGGAAGAGAGAGAGAGAGAGAGAGAGAGAGAGAGAGAGAGAGAGAGAGAGAGAGAGAGAGAGAGAGAGAGAGAGAGAGAGAGAGAGAGAGAGTTGGAGA
>CM035218.1:1090640-1115446 GCA_020233015.1 Callinectes sapidus
CTCATCTATCTCTCTCTCTCTCTCTCTCTCTCTCTCTCTCTCTCTCTCTCTCTCTCTCTCTCTCTCTCTCTCTCTCTCTCTCTCTCTCTCTCTCTCATTACTTTTGGGATCTCGATAATCATTAGGATCCCAATTTAAGATGCTGTATTTTAGAATTTTGTCAAGGTTTCCAGTAACGCTCGTTCTCAAGATTTGAGAGAGAGAGAGAGAGAGAGAGAGAGAGAGAGAGAGAGAGAGAGAGAGAGAGAGAGAGAGAGAGAGAGAGAGAGAGAGAGAGAGAGAGAGCTAGAGGGAGAGAGAGAGCGAGGAGCGAGCGGAGTAAACCTTTTTGTCTTACGCTACTCTCTACTAACATCCGTGGACGCCTTTGGCTGACCACTGAGTTAAGTGAGGCTGATGCTCGTTGCTTACTGGTTACAAAGGTTCATCATGTTGAGGTAAGGAAAGGAGAAAGGGAAAGCATGCATAAGTAATGAAAAAAAATGTTGTCGAAGTGACAAAGATTAATGTGACAAAAACATGTGTCACAGGTACTCTGCAAGAAGAAGAAGAAGAAAAAATAAATAAATAAAAAGGAGTGAGGAAAATGAGCTAGGCTTGGAGTAAAAGCGTCGTCCACAGTCCACACCTGTCAGGATTAAGAGAACTGTATTCTTTTAATCCTGACCTCAGCAGGCCCGGATCCACGAAGCTTGTCGCTAACGCTAACTAAGTAACTAACGCTAACAGACCTCATAGTGACACTCGAGAATCGGTATCCACGAACATTGTCGCTATTTGGACTGATTGGTGTCGCTTACTCGCATAACACCGCTCATTGGGAGCCAACCAATCACATTTATATTTATTATTATTATTATTATTATTATTATTATTATTATTATTATTATTATTATCATCATCATCATCATCATCATCATTATTGCGGCGCCTCTCTCTCTCTGGAAGCTTTCACACTACGCCACAGGGTTGCCATGTTTGTCCTTTTAAGGACAGTCTGTCCTTTTTTGGCCCGTTTGTCCTTAATTTTTCCTGAAAAAAAGGAGACAAAATCTGTCATTTTCTGTCCTTTTTTCACTAAAGTTTATTACTGATTGCAATTAATATGATTAAGACGCTGACAAATTTATTGTGATTATGTACGTGTCTGTACTGATATTACTGAATGCATTGGGATTAAAAAAAAAAAAAAAAAAGTAGGGCAAGGGGTAGATGTCAGTTTACGGACGTGACGGTGATAGGGAAGTGACGTGTCTAGAACCTGTACAGTGAGTTGCCCCTCTCCTTCCTGTTTCTTCTTCCCATTCAGAGATGTGAATGGCTAAATGCGCAGTAGGAGTCTATTTATTGTTATTTATTTATTAACGTCCAGAAAATGTGAAGGAATGTGGAAAAGGAATGTTAATTTGGGTATTTTTTATCTAGTGGGTTATGAAAGTGATAGGACGATGATTAATGAGGTAAAGGATGATAAAAAGGACAAATTATCAATCCAGACATGACACAGTTCATTGAAGTGATCGAACACTGAAGAAAATAGAAAAATCAGAGAAAATAGACGAAAAGTAAAGAAAAAATGAAGTAAACCATCTTTTTATTTTATTATTATCGAAAATTAAACGAAAAATAGAGAAAAAATAGAGGAAAAGCAAAGAAAACTGAAAAAAATAAGCCATCATAATTCTTTCCTCATATCAAACACACAGCAAATTAAACGACACTGTTCTCAGTTCATTAATTCTTGTGTTATTGTCTTCTCTCCTTATTTTTTTTTTTTTCGTGTTCTTCTTCTTCTTCTTCCCTGTTTCGTAGTAATGACCTTAATATTTGAAGGTAATTGTGGTTAATTAGACATTTCTATTGGAGACACTCAATAAAGATGAAGAAGAAGAAGAAGAAAAGAAGAAGAGGAGGAGGAGGAAGAGATGAACAAGAAATAGTGATTATAATGATAGATAGATAGAAAAAGAGAAGTATTTATCAAGAAGAAGAAGAAGAAGAAGAAGAAGAAGAAGAAGAAGAAGAAGAAGAGATGATGATGAACAAAATAATAATGATAAACAAGAAGTAATAATAATATAGATAGAAATATAGATAAAAAACATAAATAAAACTGCTAATTCCTGCAAATAATACGCCACATCCTCTCCAGATATTTCATTGCTTCAATCATCCTTTCATTTGTCTCATCACACAGTTCCAGCCACGAATCTTTAGTACTTGTACTGGCACACTTTAATTTGCTGAGCGACTCAGACCTTCTATAACTGCTTGCATTCACATTCATACTTTGTCCTCTAGCTCAGAAGCATTTACAATATCCTTGCTCAGAAGAGAAGACCTAGGCTTCTCCAATGGCATTTTTCATACACTGGGGCCTCTTTCTCATTATAACACTCCAAAGTAGTCTTGTTCCATCATGTTCTTCCATTCACTCAATCCCACACATTTCACCGTTTTGTCTATCTCATTCTTCCGTTTACTTTCATCCCATTATAAAATGTCAAAAAATTCATTAAAATCGTAGATATAATACAACCCCACTTCACAACATTATTTCAACTCTTTTGTGCCTACCCAATATCAGTAACTGGCTCCGTTATTTTTTCGTTGATTTACAGTCTGACAACCATTCATCATGCCCCTAAACAAGTAAAAATGAACATTGAGCTAGGCAACAAAACTTAAAATAATGAAACTGAATAAGAGTTAATGGCATTTCACTTGTTTACCTAATTATTGTACTTAATGTAAGTATCATATGTTAAATGGGGTGATCTATCGATCATATTGTATTTAATACATGGAGTAAACGTTCATTATAGGTGTTTTTCATATACATGCAAGTTTTGATCTCCCAATTTAGCGCCTATTAAGAGACTCAACTGCATGTGCAAACTTTGTCAAAAGAATATAGGGAAAGAAAACAATTATAATTCTTAAACTTGGATCAATTTCTTATTTGTAACCTTTGAAAACACTAATTGCTTGGTCAAAAATGTTACATCCTTGCTAGAAGATACATTTCCTCTTGAAATGCTATCACCGGAGAAATGACACATGTTTACAAGTCTTATTAGGAAAATGATGTAAGAATATAGAATGGGATTAAATTAATCTAAATGTAATAAATTCTGATGAACATAGAAGAACACAACATAAGATCACACCAGATCTATTCACTTACCTGTGTATATACTTATCTATCATTATTATTTGTGTGAGTGTGTATTTACCTAGTTGTGTTATACAGGGTTCAAGTGGGGCTCATAGTGTCCTGTCTCCATATCTCTAACATTTCCTTGAATTCATGTATGTTGGTTGCTGCAACAACCTCTTCTTTCAATCCATTCCAAGTATCTACAGTACTGTGTGAAAAACTGTACTTTTAATGTCCTTTAAACACCAAATCTTTTTTTATCTTCCTCGAGTGTCCTCTTATCTGTCTAGTCAGATTTTGCTTGTCCACCTCTTCAATGCCATTTACTATCTTGTATAGAGTTATTAGATCTCATCTCTCCCTACTATCTTGCAGGGCTGGCAATCCCATTTCTTTTAATCTGTCTTCATATGTTAATTCTCTTAATTCTGGTACCATTTTTGTGGTTACTCTTTGGATCCTTTCTGATTTTTTAAATCCTCTTTCACATTCGATGACCACATCACAGCTGTCCACTTAATTCCATTTCCTTTCATGAACACTAGGTCTTATCTGTCTACCTTCTCAACGTTGTTAACCATTTTATATTTCATTATTAGATCTTTCTCTTTTATTTTTCATTGTTGGCAATCCTATTTCCTTCACTCTTTCTTTGTAGGTTAGACCATTCAGTTCTGGTATCATCCATGTAAAAATCCTCTGAATTCTTTCAAACTTCTTGATATTTTTTTCACACCACACCACTGATGCATATTAGAACCTGATTCAGCATTCTGTAGATGGCCAACAAATCCCCTATGGATTGGAGATTGGAATGCTTATTCCAATCTCAGCCAAATCAGAGTAAACAGAATTTTCTTCAGCATTTCTTTGTCCAAATATGTAAATGACACACAAATAAATCTCAATAGGTTATAGGTTTCTTCAACCATCTTACTTATTTGTTTGTCAGGGGATATATTTTTGTAATGAAAGTTCCCAAATCTTTCTCACACTCCAACTTCTTTACTTCCTTTTCATGAAGTTGATATACTGACACACAAAGTTGAACAAAACAAAGGCAAAAGCAAACACAAAAAATATCCCCTTCAATAACCTAAACAATGACAGTGAGTGTGACCGTGTGTGTGTGTGTGTGTGTGTGTGTGTGTGTGTGTGTGTGTGTGTGTGTGTGTGTGTGTGTGTGTGTGTGTGTGTGTGCATGTGCGCGCCTTACCATACTGGTGATACTGTTGGTGGTCTCCTCTTCCTCCACATCCACCGGCTCCTCCTTGATGCGGATGGGAAGCAGCATCTCAGTGGGTGGAGTTTCCTCTGGTGCTGGAAGATGTGGTGATGTTAATCTACACTCTCATTTATTAATCACAATTCTTCTTGCTTCTATACTGTATTCTCTCTCTCTCTCTCTGATCTACTGTTTAACTACTAATCTTAACCCCTTCAGTACTGGGACGCACTTTTAGCGAGGTTTGGGTGTGATTAGGTGATTTTATTGACATTAGGAAGGTTCTATGGAGGTCAGAAGAAGAAGTAAAGTATTTCCACATCAACCTGAGATGAGTCCAGAACCTTCACTTGAAAACAATGACAACACCACACCACCACACCACCAGCCTCACCTCATGTCCTGGCACACTGATACTCTGGCTCTTCCGCCAACACAGCCACTGAGTCACCGATCTTAACGCCACAACCGCTGGCCCAGTTGTACACAGTGACGGCAGTGCAGGAGCCATCGTGGTCCACCAGGCACATTGAGAACGGGATGCCGGACTCTGGGATGACTGTACACACCACCTTCCCCAGCACAACCTGAAGGGACAGAAGGACAGCAGGATATTAGATGACAGGGATGTAAAAAGTCATGGTTATATGTTTACTGTATAAATTAGAGGACTTTTGTATTCTATTGCCCCAGTACAGTAAGTCCTCGTTATGCGGTACATATGCTGCGTTCCTGAAAACTTTAACGCAAATTGAAATTACCGTATACCAAACAGCTTAGAAAGGATCAGAGAGTTAGGCTGCCACACCACACTAGCCAGGCCCAACTCTTTTCACATATTCACCCACACACAGACACACATATACACACACAGAAGTCTATATTCAGAAATGCTTCACTCTCTCCCCATCACTGCTTTCCAAAGGCTCTAGTTGAAAATACTCATGTTTTTAAGAGTACTCCTATGGTTCTATGGACACATTGGCAAGATTTCTAGTTCATTGAAAGGAGAAACTGTCTTGAGAATAAGGCTAAGTGTCATTGCATCCTTGAGATAATTGTTGTAGTGAGAGAAGAAGGCATTTTTGAATGTGGGGTAATATACTCACTCACCTTGTCCTGGTTACTCCCCTCGGCCAGCAGTGCCATGGGGACCAGATCGAGCCAAGAACCACCGGTGAGGCTGGATCCACTCTTCTCATATGGACCAAGCTGGCTGGGGTGGATGTCCTGTGGGTGGTGGTGGGCTGGACCAGTGGTGGTGGTGGTGGTGGTAAAGTCAATAATAGCCAGTCAGTGTGTGTGTGTGTGTGTGTGTGTGTGTGTGTGTGTGTGTGTGTGTGTGTGTGTGTGTGTGTGTGTGTGTGTATATGTGTGTGTGTGTGTGTTCCCTGCCTCTCCCTCACCGCCATGAGAGTGTTGAGGCGGCGCTGGTTGAGTTGGCCTTTGCTGCGAACCATCAGTGCCAACTTCTGCAGGAACCGGTGGCACTCGTCAAACTTGCTCTTGCACTCCTCCCAGGTCAGCTCCAGCTCATACGCCCTCCGGAGGCTGCGCAGTGCCCCTGTGTAGTCTTCCTCATACCACTGCACCTGTGAGTGGGTGGAGAGGTACACACAATACTAATATCCATACTCAGAAATGCCCTTCTCTCTCACCATAATTTTCCAAGATCAAAAGAATCAGCTGAAAGTCAGAGATAAATGTCATGAAACTCTTAAATGAAAATAAGAGTGGAGAACTTACATGAAACTTGCTGAAGTGAAGCTCTGGCAACAGAACGGCAAGAGGATCATTTGCCTGAGGGAAGGAAGGGCTGGGCTTAATGTGATGGGCTAAGGAAGGGAAAAAATACAGAGAGAGAGAGACCAACCTTACTAAACCACAAGGAAACCATTAAAGAAAGATTCACAACCCACTGTACCATTCACACAACCAAACAAACACAAGAAGTCCAACACACCGCCTTGCTGTACGCCGCCTTGCAGTGTTTGAGGGACTCCATCTTAGCCTCCACTGTGAAGAACGCCGCCAGTTACACATTCCCCAGCACCAGCCAGGAGTGTTCATCGCCCATGTCTTGCTGTAGTGCCTGCCGAGCGTACTCCAGGCCCTGTATGGGGAGGGTGGCAGGTTCAGTGGTGACATGATTCAAGGTTGTAATTCTCAGTAATCAGGATACAGCAAGAGGTTTGATTAACCCCTTCAGTACTGGGACACGTTTTTATGAGTTTTGGGTGTGATTGGATGACTTTATTGACGTTAGGAAGGGTCTCTGGAGGTCAGAAGATTAATGGTCAGTCTGTAGTATTTTAATCTCCAGCAAGATTAGGTTAAGTTTGGTTATTCAGGGAAGGTTGTGTAGGAAAGTTGTGTAAGGAAGATTGTGTAGGGAAGGTTTTGTATCAAGAAGCATCAATGGGTAAAAATTATGTTGTGAAGGTTTTGTATCAAGAAGCATCAATGGGTACAAGTGAATGTGAAAGCAGCAGCAGCAGCACACACAACTCCTGCAGTGAGTACCTTGCTGAAATTCTCCTCCCTCTCCTTGGGTGACTTCCACGGCAGACTGCGCATCAGCATGGACATGTTGTGAAGGTACACTTTCTTCTCTGCCTGCCGGGGAGAATGTGTGGTGAGACTAATACTGTGTGCTAAGAGGGTGTGTGTGTGTGTGTATGTATTTATCTAGTTGCATTATACAGGGTTCAAGTGGAGCTCATAGTGTCCTGCCTCCATATCTCCAGACACCATATTTTTTTCAATACATACAATGAAGCTTTTAATGGGAATTTGTAGGCTAAAGGAGACCACCAAATGTAGACTTCCAATCTAAAAGCCAACCCATTTGGGAACTGTTACTCCGAGTGAATGCCCAATCTCCCCTCAGACTACAGTCAAGAACTGAACCCCTGCACTTGGGGATCTGAAGCGCCCCCCCCCCAGGCACACATGGTTCCCTTGTGCCACAGCAGCCCCTCCTATTGCAGCATCATTGACCCACCAGCTTGAGTGCCTTCTGGAAGCAGGTGAGGGCACTGCTGAAGTCACCCTTCTTGTACTGGCACTCCCCCAGCTCATTCCAGGCATCCGGCAAGTTGAAGCGAGTGGCCCGGCCCAGTGCATTGTTTACATCGGACACGGACAGTGTTGCCACACACACACACACACACACACAGACAGAATAATTTGACAGAAGACATAATAACAGCAAAAAAAGTGTGCATAAATTCAAATAAAGATTAGATCAGTATAGAAACAGAGGCGGAACCACACCAGATTAATGAAATAAAATAAATCCTGACGCACAAAATCACAATACTCAGAGAGAGAGAGAGAGAGAGAGAGAGAGAGAGAGAGAGAGAGAGAGAGAGAATGCTTACCAGTGCTCGGTGATTTCATTCCCTTTCATATTTCTTCCCCTATTCCTCTCATCTCGTCACTCCTCCTCTTCTCCGAGTCCTGCTGTGGAAGAAAGGTCACAAAGAATGAGTTTAAACAAGAGAGGTTAGATGTGATGAGAGTTTAATGGGGAGATAAGTACAGTATAGGAAAGAAGTAGAGGAAAGACAGCGAGGATGTTCAGTGGAAGAAAGAGATAATTGAGTGGGGAGTGTCACTGAGGAAGAGAGAATAGGTATGTACACGGAAGGTTGTGTCCTGCTAATGGATGGATGCAAGGTTAGAATTTATGACCGAATAATAACAACTTTTACTCTCAAATTTTAGGGAGATCAGAAGTCAAACAGTAAAGACAGCATAATCGTTGAGAAAAAAAAACAAGGCATCAAGTAGTTTACCTTGTCCTTGCCCCTCTAACCACGTCCCAACAGAAATAAAGGTGCATCAGCTTGCTAGTCACGGGGAACTGCAGAGACAGCGGAGGAGATGCTGGAGAGAGATGAGAAGCAAATTAATAATG
This sequence comes from Callinectes sapidus, assembly GCA_020233015.1. Taxonomy (NCBI): domain Eukaryota; kingdom Metazoa; phylum Arthropoda; class Malacostraca; order Decapoda; family Portunidae; genus Callinectes; species Callinectes sapidus. The sequence continues at coordinate 1,098,948 of CM035218.1, forward strand.
TTGATAAGTAAACAGTATTCACATAAACAGCTAATTTTGTTACAATACAGGAAAATAAGGGAAGACCCAAGAAGATATCAGATCTGTACACACACACACACACGATGTATTTAACAAAAAATACCTCAATATACCTGGAAAAATAATTTCACAATGTTAGATATGAAAAGAGCAAATATAACAGTGTAACAGTATCACAGCATCACACACACACACACACACACACACACACACACGATATATATACCAGAAAGTACCTCAATATACCTGGAAAAGTAATTTCACAATGCAAAATATGAAAAGAGCAACAATAACAGTATAACAGTATCACAGCATCACATACACCCACCCACCCACCCACACACACACACCCACACAAACACACACACACACACACACACATACGATGTATATACCAGAACATACCTTAACATACCTGGAAAAATCACTTCACAATGCTAGATATGGAGAGAGCCAATAAAACAATATAACAGCACAACACATGCACCACGCACGCACGCACGCGCGCGCGCGCACACACACACACACACACACACACACACACACACACAGTAAACATGCAGTAAATCATCTTATATAAGGGTGATAAAAGTCAGGAATTTGAAGCAGCAGGAAGGAGCCCGCCATTATGACGTCACGGCTGATGACGTCACAGCCTAGCCCGTGCTCTAAGTTGACTGTCTATATTTACGTACGTATTTTAGGGGAAACCATTTTAAAAATGACCTTTCGAAAAAACGCTTTCAGACCAAAGATTTGGCCATATTCCAGCTGGATAAATACTCTAACTAATTCCCAAAATACAAACAAACTCTAAACAACAGTAATTGTAAAGAATTTCCACTAGAAAAGAAGTATTTTATAAAAATATGACCCTTTTTAAAACTCGTTAAATACTCGTTCACTATCCCTTGAAAGAAACCAAAAACCACTTCAAAAGACTTGACTAGTTATTTTCAATCATTTTCAACACTTTGGAGTGAGTTAGAGGCAGAAATAAATCATTCACAGGCTGATAAATAAATAATTAATGCAATTTTAACACCGCTACAAAAAAAATTTTCCCTCCACTGATTTCACTGAGCTTTACCCACAAAACATAGTTTGATATGGACTATCTTTGGCAATTAATAAGAACTTGATAATGCCTCAAATAAAGAACGGTCTTGGGCGGTCCAATTATTTTGGCGCAAAAAAGCCGCCCTTATTTACGATCATCATAACGCCAACCACAGCTATCTCCACCCCCCCACACGCAAGACAGACCTTCAAAACAGCCCACAGTACTCATAGAAAGCATTAAATTTTACTGTTGAGCCCAAACAAATAGTCCAGGCATAAATGAAAATATCCTTAAATATGAGCCGGATAGCGGGCGGCCGCGGGCGGCGAGGGCGGCGGCGGGAGCCCGGGGTTTGCTACCGAACCCCCCATCATATCTCACTTAAACCTTCACTAACCTTAAACTTGACCACGAAAGCTATGTCTCAATGGCTAATATGAAAGTTTAGTACCATGGATGCATACTGTGGCGAGATGAGCCTATAATAAATGAGAGATAAGGCTGAAAATGACCGATGAAATGAGGCGCCGGGGTCTGTGGAGGGATAGCCCCCCCATCCTGACTGGCCTAAGTAAACATTGGCAACGTAAGGCTTGTCACAGCGCCTTGTATTCACCTTGATATCGTAGTCCAGCCCCTGTGATTCCAACTTGCAGCTTCAGTCCAGTAATTAGATGATTTGAACACTTTAAAGCACTCGTGAAACACTGCTAGTCACCGTAAAAATCGTCTTCATATGTCACTAGAATGCTAAAACACTCCTGTAATCTCACTAGTCACTTTCATCACAGTTTTTTTCTGGTAGAAATCGTCTTAAGTTGCCATTGGAATGGTAAAATCGCTTCAACCAGAGGCTTTTCAATGGGTTAAAAGTAGCTAATCTACCCATCCAACACTGGGCAACCAGCTGCTGACTGGCTGGCTAGCTGGCTGCGCAGAAACCACACCAGCCCAGCCGCCCCCCCCACCCCACCCTTGGTGTCTGCTGGCCGGGAAAGTGCTTGCTTTGAAAGAAACATAACTCTGAAAGACATACATAGTATGTCTATAGTACTTCAGTGTCCCTACTATATTACACCACTCTCGTCCTGGAGTGGACAGCCGCCTCAAAACAGCACAAGTTGTAACCATGCGACTTATAGACCACTGGCGGGGTGACACTGACCGTCCTACCTATCCAGCGGCAGCACCAGGACGACTGACTGGCCCAGCCACACCCAGCCTGCCAGCAGGCCTCCCACCCCCACCACCAAGCCGCCACCGCCACGTCAGCCAAAAAACAATAGACACACTACATGCCTGGTGGGATCAAGTTCCCTTCCAAGAAATTAATCAAACAAACCTATATTAATTAATATCATTCATGATACACTCCCATCTCCAAAGAAAGATGCACAATTCTTCTACAGGAAGTAACACCACCAGTCTGTGAACAGATCTACACACTGTTTTATCTTTAAACCCCTCATAGTCAGCACCATAACAACAGAAGAGGGTGGCGACTGCAGAAGGCCTGGCAGTATGACCTATACAAGCCAGCCCCTTTAATTAATCGGTACTACATATTTATCTATCCCATTCATCTGTACCCTCTGTTCCCTACTTGTAAGCCATCCATCATCCCCTGATCCACTCTAATACCTTCCCATCTATTCCATTAGCTCTGTCTGACCTTACTTATCAGTCTCCTATGGTGTACTCTGTCGAAGACTTTGCTAAAATCCAGAAAAATTATTATATCATACCTGTCACCACTATCTAAGGTTTCAAATACTTTCCTGTAGAAGAATAATGCTTTAGTATGAGAACTGAAGAGCTTCTTAAGCTTCTTAGTTTATTACATAAATTACTACATGCAAAAACAACATCAAAACACTGCACTTCCCATCCAATACTTCTAATACATGGTACTTCATACAATAAGGAGCACAACATTGCTGTAACACTAACAAATACTTTACTACAATACTACACCTTTTACTAACGAAGCAAGCTACAAAAAATGACACAACATCCCTCACACAAGTAAGCTGAGGAAGACAGGCAGATAGAGAGAAGGCAACACAGGGGCCTGAAAATTTTATGCGCCTTTTATTTTCATGGTTTTTGTTGACCTTGGCCAACTTCAGCCTCTTACATAAAGAACAAAATCATTCATGCTCCCCTTTGCTTCGAGTTCTCTCTATTCCTCCTGTCTTGTTTTCAATTCTGCAAACTACTAATATATCCATGATTTAATTCTAAGATAGCAGATGTCCTTCACTTTATAATACAGTGTCATGAAATTAAAGGGCTTTTGGGAGAAATATGTTGTTTGTTTGCTACACGTTTAGTAATGTGACAGAAATGTGTGAAGCAGTTAGTTATCAAAAGGAGCATTGATTATTGCCAGTGTTAACCCCTTCAGTACAGGGACACAATTTCATATTCATTGTGTTCATTTTTGGCTGATTTTATACAGCTCCAGAAACTCATGTGGGGATTTAAATGGTGCAGCCTCAGCCCATTAATTAATTAGTCTTCTGACCTCCTTAACCCTTCCTGGTGTCAATAAAATCATTTTATCACAACCAAAAATTGTGGCAAATCTGTGTCCCACCACTGCAGAAAGTTAACTTGCATCCTAAACCACACCTGCTGACACACACACACAAAGTACAAGATACATACCTACAGGGCAGTACAAGTCAAATTTTTCATAAGATCTCCATATTGGCCACAAATAACAAAATGGAAACCTTCACCATTACTAACTCATAATAATGATGATGACAAGAGATTCCCAATAAACTGACATTACATTATTTTTAAACTGTTTAGTTAGGGAGTTATTATTGAGTTCAATTGTTTATAGCAACCCAGAGTAGAATTATCATGTATACTAAAACTTTACTTGATGACTTGGGTATGAGGTGGCTTTGTTACAAGTAGCTATTTTGATGGAGAAATTAATCAAGTTTAACTAAGTGCAAATCTAATTATCAACAGTGCATTGATTATTGTACAACTACATCCTCTCTCTCTCTCTCTCTCTCTCTCTCTCTCTCTCTCTCTCTCTCTCTCTCTCTCTCTCTCTCTCTCTCTCTCTCTCTCTTTATCTACTTCTTACCATTTTTATTCTTATTTTGCCTTCTTCTTATCTTTCTTATTTACTTTAATCTCGCAACATCCTTTCCTCCCTTTGCTTCATTTCTCTTCTCTCCTGATTCCTCCTCCTCTTTTCTTTCTGCTTCTGCTCTTCCATCACTCAATGTCTCATCTTCATTTCCTCGGATCTGTATGGGACAAGGAAAATAAATAAATATACAAATATATATACACCTACAAAGAGCAAAGGTGTTTAAGAATTGAGGGGAAGTTTGAATACACAGGGTTATATTGTTCTCAATTTTACAAGGTGAACTGGTATAGAAATATTAACTTTCTCTCTCTCTGTGCATCCATACAATGAATATTTTCTACAGTGCTGGTAATATCAACAAGTGACATCCATAATTGTAAAAGGCTAAATACTTTTACTCATCTATTTCATTTACTATTTCTTTTTTATAATGTAGTTGGTAAAAAAATACGAGGAAAACGACAAAAAAACCTGACTGAGGCAAAACTCTCACAGTTAAATAGATAAATCAGCCAAGACTCAAGGAAAATTATATGATGATGATGACAGACAATAAACTTACCTGGAGTTCACATTATGATGACTATCTCTTGCATATTCATCAAAAGCAGTGATGGTGATCCCATGTTTTAAGGTGGGAATCTTGAAGTACACACTATGGACGCACACACGCCACAGCCAAGGCCGTCAGTCTGTCAGTCAGTCAGTCAGTCAGTCAGTCAGTCAGTCCGTACCACAAGCTAATAGTATCGTCAGGTGTTTGAGAGCCTCGGCCAGGACAGAGGACCTCCACCATCACCCTGCACAAAAAGGAACATTAAAGATGTATCCTATGGATGAAATAATAATTGAAATGCCAAGATATACACACTTAAACACACTCTAACCTAACCTAATCTACACCCAAAAAACGCACTCAAATACACCCAAAACGCACTCAAAATACATCTTTCACACCAAAACGTACTTAACCTAATCAAACACACTCAAAAACAGACAAAACGCACTCAAAAACAGACAAAACACTCAAAAACAGACAAAACACAAACAAACACTCAAAACACATAAAACACATACAGAACCCCACCAAACTCTGACCAAATCTAACCTAACCTAACTACCATTATAACACCATTATAACAAAAAAAAAAAAAAAAAAAAAAAAAGACACTCAAAAAAACGTATGAAATGAAAACACTTTAATTTCGTCACTAAACTTAACGTAATCCTTAAAAATAAACAGAAAAATAAGTTAATTACAATGCTCCTAACCTAACGTAACCTAATTCCTAAAAAAAATAAAGAAAATAAGTAAATTACAATATTCCTAACCTAATACGACCCTAACCTAATAAATAAATGAATTAGAAGTTACTAGAGGAAATGTTAGAGAAAGAATTTTGAGTTAATTCAAGAGAAAAACTAGAAAAATAGAAAAAATATATATTTAAATAGAAAAAGAAAGAATGAAAGAAAGAAGGAAGGAAGGAAAGAAATTCAACAGTTTAAAGAATGAGTTAAAAGTGACTAGAGAAAATGTTAGATAGAATTTAAACTAAACACCAAGACACACGAAGGATAATAATAGATTCCCTCACAAAACACCCATAGGAAACTATCACAGCCTTACCTTTCAAATATTTCAATGTTCTGGAATCGGCTTTGTTTCTGCAGCACCTTCTTCTTTACCTTGAGAGAAAAAGCCTCGCCTGGAAACTCTGGAGACCTTTCGGTAAACCAGCCCTGAAAGGAGAGAAAAGAGGCGTTAGAGTGAAAGGAAGTTACTAAAAAATGAAGGAACGGTGAGGAAGTTTGAGTTTAAGTGAAGTTGATTCATGTGAAGATAAAAAAAGAGTGAATTATAAGAGAAGAAGAGACGTTAGAATGAAGGGAAGTAAGGTGAATAGTGTAGAAATGGATGAGAGTGATGTGCTTAGGAGGGAAAGGTGTTGAAGTGAGGTAAGAGTGAAGAAGTTTGATTTTCCGTACAATTAGATGATGTAGGAACAAAAGCGGATAACATTAGAGTTTCAAGAGTGTCTACCATGAAGTGGAACCACTGAACCAGCACGGGGGGTCACCGTCACCATACCCGAATTCAGCAAGACTCACGTACCACTAGTCACAAATGAACTGTGGGTGTCAACTGCTGTTTATATATAAGGCGTAAGTCACCCAAGGAATTAAACAGAGAGAGGGATCGGGGACAGTGTGTGATCGGTACAGAAAACTTATCTCGTGATGTGTTAAGACAGTGTAAATCTCATAATGGTAGATTTATCACTTTGAATAATGATTTGTGAGTCACTTCCACGTCACCAGTGCTTGCAAAACACTCTAGTTGATGTTATACGGGTTTTTAAAGGTGTTTTTACAGTTCTAGTGACAGATAAACAGGATTTCTTCATCATAAACAGGAGATACTGTGTTGAGAATCGACTAGTCATTTCTGTGGCCTTAGAAAATAGTCGTGGTGAGAGAGCAATGGATTTCAAAGTACAAACGTTTTCTACTAGTCTTTTTCACGTAATGTATACGCTTCTCTCTCTCTCTGTCTGTCTGTCTTGAAAGACCGAGGATTCTTACACACACACACACACACACACACACACACACACACACTGCAGTACTCACGGAAGTATGGAAGAAGGCAAGCCACGCACATACTCATCACCACCACCACTGAAGGCGATAAGCTCTGTGGGGCAGACAAAAGTGCTGTACAGAAAGGGAAATAATGTTATAATAGTAAGGAGTTAGAATTGAGAAACGGAGAGGGGAAAATGAAGTGGTAAGAGATGTAATAGTGTTGAAATAGCTGGAATAGAGAAATGCAGAATGGGGGATAATTAGTGTAGTGAAATAATAAGAATACTAGTGTTCAAAAATGGTATTGAGTTAATAGAATAGAGAAATAAAGGGGAAATGAATGTGCAATAGAGAGAGAGAGGAGTAAATCGCTGTAAGGAAATAGTAAAAGTAATGATGTTTAAGGACTGTAGCGTTAGTGAGTTGAAAGACACATTCTCTCTCTCTCTCTCTTGGGATGAAATGGTAAGTAAATTATTTCAGGACTTACTTTCAATAGAGAGCAAAGGAAGGAAGGAAAACCAAGACACTAATCAACAATGAGAACAGAAAAACACCATTAAAAAAATACAATATACAGATTTACACCAATACCATTAAAAATCACAACAGAAAAACAGGACTTTAACCAACGAACAAACACACTCACAAATCCAAAGGGTAGAAGAACAGCACCAAATATTTGCCACGGAAGACTTCCAGTGATAATTCCTTAAAATCTCCGTTGACGACCGCCTGAGCCTTGAAGGTCGGCGCCGCCTGTGTCACTGCTGCGGCAAGGCACCGCGAGGAGGTGGCCAACCCGCGCTGTGATGTGGCTGTGACGCGCGGCAGGATGGTGCGAGCTGCCTGTATGGGGGTGGAAATTGATTAGCCTCTCTCTCTCTCTCATTCATTCAGTGTGTCTTAATTCATCTATCTGAGAGAGAGAGAGAGAGAGGGAGAGAAAGCAAAATGTAATGAGACAAGTCTATAAAAAGGAAGATTAAAAGAAAATAAAGGAAAAAGAAGGCAGAGATGGGGACCACAAATCTACATGAGTGGTGATACAATGATTAAAATAAACAAGAAAGCAGAAAAAGGAAAAAAAGGAAAAACAAAGTACGAAAGAAAAATTACAACAAAATATGCCCCCCAAAGGTAAAAAAATAGAAATTTAAATAAGAAAAAAAGACAAGGGACTCCAAACTTACACAACTACTGATAGAATAGTAAAAGAACATAAGAAGATAACATTACAGGGAGAGTGAAGAGCCTTGCTTATCACATTACCTGTTGGCAAGGGAAAGGCAGCAAGGAAATACAATAAAGAAATAGATAAACACATAAAACAGAATAAAAACAAAACAAAAGACAATAAATAAGGAAAAATATCACAATAAAAGGCTCAGTTAATAATATACAGCAACCTTAAACATGGAGGCTGGGAAGAGGGTAAATTTTTACTTTCACACCAGTCTCAAGTTGGCTTTTCCTACCCTTCCCATCTGTTAGAGCTTTTCATACTGAGTAATTTGATCCCCATATGTAACTGGTGGAAATCAATTATAATGGCGCTAGCAATTTTTGAAGATTTACCGAGTTTTGTGGGGTTAAATTAATTACTCAGTATGGAAAGCTCTAACAGATGGGAAGGGTAGGAAAAGCCAACTTGAGACTGGTGTTAATGTAAAATAATACCAGGAAGAGATGAGGAAATACAGAGATAAGGATAAGAATGGCAATAAATTTATACTTTTCCAGGACTAAGGCAATGAAATCCACCCCCCCTCTCTCTCTCTCTCTCTCTCTCTCTCAAGCAAGCATACACACACACAATAAACTAATAAATAACAATGAATCTTATCGTCTCATCGAAATAACACGTAACACACACACATACATACCCTCCCTACACACGCACACACACCCCATATTTCACTGTCAGCACCCCAAATTCACCAGAAAACACGAATATCTCACCGAAACATCAATATTTCTCAACAAGCCGGCCATGGTGTTCTCTCAGCTGATTGTCCGTCTGTCTGAGTGTCTGGCCGAGTCGAGGGGGGGGATGCCAGCTGGTCAATTATGCGCCACTCCACTCCTAACACCATACCAGGTTATCTTTTCTACATAAACTTAAAAAAGGAGGAGTTTTAATGATATGTGTGTCTTTTCATGGTATTGTACTGCCATCGTTTTATCGCTCTAGTTATTAAGCAGAGAAAGGAATAAATGGAACACCAGGAGACAATAAACTGTTGTATATTAAATCAACAATAAATTTATCCTTATAAATTGACCAGGTTATCCGAGATCCTTGACCAACACCAATAAGAAAACAAATTAAAATTACATGGCAGAAAAGGATCTAAGTGACACAACCTAACTAGCCTAACTGGGAGAACTAAACTTGGTGCTTAACTGTGGTATGAACAGAAGATCCGAGCTGAGCTGGCGCACGTCAGAGTGGTGGGGCAGAGGGTGGTAGTGATGTTAGGCCGACCAAGGTACCAGGCAGGCGGAAGAGTGAAGTCAGGCGCTGTAGTGCTGAGGTAGGCACAGCCATCCAAGGGTGGAGTGGTTAGGGAAGTGCTGCCCAGCTGCCGTCATGGAGGGGGCCAGGTGGTGTGGGTACCCCACCAGTTGTTGACCGGCGCCCGAGACCACTGAAGGTAGTGTGGTGGTCGGCTGAGGGTCAAGAACGCTCGACCATGGTTGGCTGGTAGTTTCAAGACCAAGGGCTGCTGGGTAGGTGTAGGGGGCAGCGGTACTGTAATCGCTACAAGCGGTGGCGGTAGTCGGTGTCCACGGTGTTAAGGGACCGGGTGCTGGGTAGGTGTAGCGACAGGTGGCTGCTGACTGCCGGCTTGTGGTAGGAAGCGGCCTCTTCTCTCACCTGTGTGCCCCTGTATTCCTCCGCGTGACGTGGCTGCGTCTCGAAGCTTCTGCTGTTTCGATTGCCCTGAATTCTCTATTTTTCTCATTTCTTTTAGTCCTCCCCTATCTAAAATACCTAACTCAGAATAAATAAAGCAAAATATACATACAAGTTACATACATTTTTATCACAGGCAAATAGTATACTGGGTGAAGGTAGACACTATTTGCCTATCAGGAGGTATTAGCTTGAGAGACAAGGATTTTAAAAGCTAGTTAGATAATTAATTGTCAGATTGATGATCCGCTCGTTACAGTATAATTAGCTGGGATGGGCTGGGGTGGGCTGGGAAATGATGTATTAATAGTGGAGGTAAAAATTTAGTATAAAAAGAGGGTAGGTCATAGTAAAGGAAGAGAAATGGAGTTAGTTTAAGGTTTTTTATGCTTACATACATCATTAATAAGGGAGAAAATGCTGGCTTATACTTCATTGTACTTCTAATACCATCTTAGTCACTTCTGTTGTTATTAGTCTCTGCACAGTATACATATGGTGTGAACTCTGGTATTTCTTGTGTGTGGGTGTAGATTAATGCTAACACACCATTTCTCGGCCTAAATGCGCGATATATACCTATACACAATAAACCTTTAATAACTAACTTATCGTGTTTTATTTATACTTTGGTTACCCCTTCAGTTACTCTGTTTTCTCTCGTCTCGTTACTCCGGTCTAATTGTTGCCTTACTAATGTGTTACGTAGTTATTCCTCACTTTATCACAGTTCAGTTATTTATCCCTTCCTCGTTTCCCTTGTGAGTTTTTGGGAAGTATTGTGAAAAATGAAGAGAACTAAAATATTCTTTACTTTCCCGTAAACATTTCACTGTTTCTGTCAGGAAATTAAATGTCAAAGTTAAATTGTATAAGTAATAAGTGCAAAAACCACTAACTTTGTATAATAATGCATTTTAAAATACGTATCATACAAGAAAATGGTGTAATATAACTATAACATAACAAAATTACTGTATAAGACTATGGGAGATGTGAATTTAAAAGTTTTAAAAAGAAACAAGAATAAATCTCTAAGTGACTAACCTTCGTGCCTTAAACTAATGAGTAAGGAAAATAACGAGCGTTGGTGACGCTTCGCTCTACTAACAGTGTTTAGTAGAATTGTTTGGAAGGACTCAGGTCGTCCCAGGCCCTCCCACCTACTTTGTGGTGAGGGACAGGAGTCAGCGATCTGTCCTCAATAATACTCAATGACATAATAAAGAAATTATAAGGAGTAAATTAACGAAAGATAAGTAAAATATTAGTAAGTGATAAAGTTGAGAAAAAAAAGAAAAAAATAGGAGAGAGAGAGACTGCATTATGTACTACACTAGTGTGGGGTGGGTAATAATGCAAACAACAACAATATACAAAGGATGATTTAGTCCTACAATCACAGACAGGCCACAGGTACGTACATGATACACTCACTACACACCAACGAACACAAACAAGTGGAAGACAAAATGCTTAGATATATACGTAGAATTCACCATCTCTTCTTCCATGCTTTTTTTTTTTTATTACTTTCTTCGTCTTTATACTACTACTACTACTACTACTACTACTATACCCATATTAAATTAGTCAGAGAAAATATAAACATTATAAACATATAGCTAACCTTTCCACGTAAATCCACTTCATTTTCATCTTCTCCATTCTCCTTCTTGTCGTCGTCTTCCTCTTCAGTTGTGTTTCCTATCTTCGTCTTTATTTGCATCTTTTTTTTTCTTTCTGATGTTACATTCTCTGCAGCTGAATTCTGTGGGTATTTGGTGAAGTCATGTTAGGTTGAGCTGTTTAGTTTAGTGAGCGAGTGAGTGAGTGATCAATTTTCTCTCTTTCTTTGTCTTTTTCTTTTCTTTTAATTTTTTCCAAAGGGGGGCTTAAATTTTTGGGTGTTTGAGTAAAGAGAAAGAGAGTCTCTTGAAAAATGTGGTGGCTCTTACTATTTGTACTGGATTTTGATGATGAATGTTTCACTTTTCTTGTAGTGTTTCGTATTGTAAAGTACTTTTAAGCGGAAAAACAACAAAAGAAGGTAATCCTGAAATCTCACAACTAAATAAACAAACACACGCACACACAGACACAGACACACAGCCATACAGACACTGACCAGGAGGGAAGAGAGGATGCCTAGTATCTACTAATTATTGCGGTTTAAAGGAGGAAGTGAGCCACTCTGATGGTATGTATTGTTGTGTCGTGTGTGTGTGTGTGTGTGTGTGTGTGTGTGTGTGTGTGTGTGTGTGTGTGTGTGTGTGTGTTTCTGTGTGTGTGTGTGTGTGTACATATCTAAGTATAGGTATGTATGTATATATATATTTTCCTATGTATGTATAAATGCATGTAGGCATGAATATTTCCTTCCTTTCTCAAGTAGAATTATGTATGTATGCTCAATAAACCTTTAATAATAATCAATAATAACTCCCCGCTTTAGCAGTGTAATAATAATAATAATAATAATAATAATAATAATAATAATAATAATAATAATAATAATAATAATAATAATAATAATAAATGAAGGATATAATGTCAAATAGTGCCAAAAAGAAGCCCACAAGTGGAGACAGACAGACAGACAGACAGACTGCCAACACCGCTGTCTCTCCTCCTGATATTACACTCAGTACAGCGAAAGTGACAAGTAATAATTAAGATAGTATATTAAATTAGTTTAGCCTTAGTTTGCATATATGTACAAAAGTAATATATAAGGAAATAATGTATTCTGAAACAATTCTATTGTTACGTTAACCCCCTTCTTCACACCCTCTCTCTTCCCCCACTTCACTATAAAAAAAGGTCCTTATAGTTTCATCATGCCACCATTCTACATACAATTTGATATCATCATCATAGTTAACTCAAAGAAAAGAAAAGCTGATAGTTTAATCATGCCATCATTCTACGTTATTCTATGTTATAAGAGTTTTATGTGCGTTTTATCCCAGATTTTAGTTTGAACTGGTTTCGCAAATTTGTATTAGTCAAAGATTTTTATTATTTCGTTTTATTTTTGGCATTGGTTTTATAATGGATCTAAGTTTCAAATTTTTGTATTGCGGTTCTATTTTGTCTATTTGTTTTCAGTTTCCGTTTATATTTGTTTGAGTTGTATAGCAAACTGTGGTCAATAAATTATCTATCTATCTACGCCTGTTACTGGTAATGTTCTTGGTTGCCCTGCCTTTTTGTAGCTAACCTTTCTACCAGCCGTTAACTTCTGACAGAAACAATAACTCATCTCTTAGATCTAAATTTGCCTTACCGTCTTTTTAATTATTCTCACACATTATTACCGCCCATCTTTTCCATGTCACCATAAAAAAAAATATTTAAAAAATCCACCTTTCAGTCCTCTATCCACCTTGCTGTGTGTTTTGCGACTCCTAGAACATTTACCTTTTTATCTTTTCACTAACTTAGCACACTTTACAGCCAGTTACCATCATGTGATCCTAACAAAACTTGCTTCTTAGTTCTCTATCTTCCTTCCTTGTTTTCTTTTACGTACCCCAGAACATCCTAAGCAAACTAGACCTAAGGGAGATGCTGCAGACTCTTCCTCGCTTCCCTGACCAGCCGTGCGCCCCCAAACATCGCTATGGCTGCCAACAGATTCCACGGGACGCCTTATCGATAATGGATTTTTTATTTCCAGGGTACATCCAATTAACCTGGTGTGTAATTATGCTAAAAGAACCGTGGTGATGAGGTTTCCGTTATGGTGAGGTGGCGGCGGTGGTGGTAGGTGGGTAGGTAGGTAGGTAGGCCATGATAATTGCAAGGTTGTGGTTCATTTAATGGTGCGCTGGCGTAGCATAAGGGTGATTAGTGGTAATTATATCTGCACAAGTAGCGAGACTATTAGGCCGAGGTGGTATACATTTACTGTAGTTGGTGCTCATGGTGGTGGTGGTGGCGGTGATAGTGCGTGGAAGTAATGCTTCAGAAAAACTTTGATCTCTACCCACGACTATTTTTCAAAGGCCATAGTGATGTTTAGACGCGTTCTCAAGAGTTTTTTCGTGTCAGTAATATAAAAATGTTAAAGTGTCACTGAAACTGTATAAATTACTGTTACAATGCCGTGAGAGAGAGAGAGAGAGAGAGAGAGAGAGAGAGAGAGAGAGAGAGAGAGAGAGAGAGAGAGAGAGAGAGAGAGAGAGAGAATTAACATAAGTAGCGCATCCATCACAGTTTCTACCAACCATCCGCCACCCCCCCCCCCTAAAAAAAAAGAAAAATAACTAAATGAAAAATAGATAAATAAAATACAAATCTAAGGGGACCATGAAGGTAAGCGAGGCACCGAGCCCCACGGCGTATGCCCCTCATGATTGATTGATTGAATAGCAGTTACCAATGAACCAATGACGTGTGTGTGTGTGTGTGTGTGTGTGTGTGTGTGTGTGTGTGTGTGTGTGTGAGTGTGAGTGTGAGTGTGAGTGTGTGTTACAATAGAAGGGTACCGTAGACCTCGAGTTATCCCGTCACTTGAATAACACCTATTTCACACCTGCCTATGTGCAAAGCTAAGAATATTTTCAGTTGAAAAAGGAATTATGAGGGAAACAAAACAACAGCAATAAGTTAACGAGCAATTACGGGGATCAGACTTAATGAGATTCCTGTCACGGTCGCCACTTGTTACGTCATACTATGTGTGAAATAAACCATGTGCCTTTAGGAGAACACACAGTAGTAACAAACAAAAAAAAACTTAGGGGAGAAAACCAAAAGGAGTAATAACTTAATTTAGTTTAATACAAACAATATCCCAAACACATTTAACACAGTATAAATAGTTCCGAAAATAACACGCACGACATGCATAAGAGAAAACAATAATAAATCCTAAACTCCTGAGACATGAAAAGGGGAATAAAGGGGAAAGGGTACTCAGCCTTAGTCGTAGTGATGGTATCCTGGGTAGGTAAATCCATGAGGTTGTGGTCACTGTGAGTAGCTAACTCCCTCCTGTGAAGATGGCTGGAAAGTCAACGACTCGGATGAAGCCCGGCTTCCAGGTTCCCGAGCCTGGGGTTCGGCACAGTGAGGCGTTGACGAAGCGTTGGAGGATTTGAAGCAGTGTTGGGGTGAGAGTGAGTAAGCACTGCTTGTTGTGGTGGTTTGACGAAGGGCGAAGGTCTGGTGATGGTTGAATGGGGGAGGTAGTTACGGCCGTAACAGTGTGTTAAGTTTGCGAATGTTTTCTTCTCCTTATCTAAGGTTTTTGGTAATGAAGACGTTATCTCACTGAAGTTTATGATTATGCAGTTTAGACTTTCGTCCCGCGTCCCTCTCACTCTCACTCTCTCTCTCTCTCTCTCTCTCTCTCTCTCTCTCTCTCTCTCTCGTTCCTCACGTCATAAACAAACCCCGAAAAGATCACCGTTTTCTGTGACAAAGAAGAAAAACCAGCTTGTGGGGCCGTAACTAAAGGAAAATTGGAGGGCGGCCCAGCGCTCCACAATGGTCCCGCCCGCCCCTGTGGAGGCCGCGCGGGGAGGGGCGGGGCGGGGCGGGCGGGGATAGCGGGGCGCGGATAGGCGGTGGGAGGGGCTGAGGGGTGGAGACACTCTATTAGAACACGACAGCTCATCGTAAACTGCACGTATGTAAATGTTAAGGCTTTTTCTTTTAACTTTTTTTAATGTTACAAGTTTTCTTTTATCTTTTACTTTTTATTCTCTCTCTCTCTCTCTCTCTCTCTCTCTCTCTCTCTCTCTCTCTCTCTCTCTCTCTCTCTCTCTCTCTCTCTCTCTCTCTCTCTTTTTCTCTCTCTTGTCTTTAAGAATTTGGAAGAAAAGGAAAAGAAACGCCGACTTATTTTTGAAGACACACACACACACACAGACTCTCTCTCTCTCTCTCTCTCTCTCTCTCTCTCTCTCTCTCTCTCTCTCTCTCTCTCTCTCTCTCTCATTAGCATAACAATCGTGACTTTGAGCAGTGCAGGTGAAACACGTGACGGTGAAGGGACAGGTGTGATGGGAGACTTAATTAGTTCTTGTTTACTTGTCCTTACCTTGTGTGACACCTGACGGGATGGGAAGGTGTGTGTGTGTGTGTGTGTGTGTGTGTGTGTGTGTGTGTGTGTGTGTGTGTGTGTGTGTGTGTGTGTGTGTGTGATAACTAGCATTTTTTTTTAATTTTTTCTTTGGTGGACGATTAAATGATCTATCTGTCTATCTATCTATCTATCTATCTATCTGTCTACTTATCTATTTGTCTATCTATGTAACAATCTATATGTCTGCCTATGTGTATATCTTTCTAGGTATCTATCTCTATGCTTATCTATCTATCCATTCATCTATCTATCTATCTTTCTACACATATACATATGAATATTTCTATCTTTGCCTGTTTACCATCTCTACCTTTCCTGTCTATTTACCCGTCCACCTGTCCCTGACTCCCTCATTCTCTCCCATTCTCACTCACTTCTTTCCCTCCCACACTCTCAATATGAACTTAGAGACGCGTGGATGGGGTATATCTCTTTCCCCCCCCACCCACCCCTATTCCTCCCCCTCCCTCCCTCTCTCTCTCTCTCTCTCTCTCCCTCTCGCAGGACAAAGGGAGACAACAAGAATGAGGAGGTCAGATTCAGGGTACTAAGGGGCCATTCTGTCACCCTTTGGAAGCACACACTCGTCTCTGATGACTTCTATTCTGGCCTCTGTGTTTCCTTTCTCTTTCCACTTGGTTTCCTGTGTGTGTGTGTGTGTGTGTGTGTGTGTGTGTGTGTGTGTGTG
>CM035218.1:1151381-1171762 GCA_020233015.1 Callinectes sapidus
AAATCGTGCTCATGTTAACTTTATACTGTGTAAAGAACACATATAGATTACACGGACAATCGCCTTCAGGCATAAATCACGAGGGTAATGAGTGATGAGGTTACATTATGATCGGTAGGTATAGGTTAAGTACACAGTCCATATTAGTTATAAGACACACGTGCACCTCAAACTGACTGCATGAGGAACATAGTCTTAACGTATATCTACTAATGAGAGAGAGAGAGAGAGAGAGAGAGAGAGAGAGAGAGAGAGAGAGAGAGAGAGAGAGAGAGAGAGAGAGAGAGAGAGAGGTGTGTGTGTGTGTGTGTGTGTGTGTGTGTGTGTGTGTGTGTGTGTGTGTTACGTATCGTCATACATCACGGTGTTCAGGTTTGGTAACGATCTCTATGCAATATATATGAATAATAAAAAATAAAAAAAAACATTCAATCAATCATTGATGAACGAGCTAACATGAAGAGCGGGCGATATGAGTGCTTAATAACGATACATCCTGTTTCCATCTTCTCCAGTACCTCTCAGTTGATATAAATCATAAAACACAAGCCTAACAGGTAATGTAAGCGTGCAACACTGAATAGTTCACTTACATAGTCTAAAAGAAAATAAACTACGAGCAGTTACAATATAACTTGCACCTGATGTCTGGCAAAGGCAGACGAGAAGGCCAGTGGGAGGAGGCCAACCGGGACACGGGGCTGCTAAGCAATTCCAAAGCCACCATGACTGTACACGGTAGTTTATGTATAATATATACGTCCGGTAAATAACAATCACAGCACTTAAGATAATGACTAACGCATAACTGAGCAAAGAAATGGTCACGAGTATGGCCGTGGTAGTACTGGAGAGGTGACGCGGGGAAAACCAACACCAGAGTGAGTCGCTCGTTTAATTCTCTCTCGAGATCCGCTTCGAATCTTGTTTGTATCGTTCCATAAAGGGACGTCCATACCTCTGCAATAAGCAAATATTCATGGTTTTCATATATCATGTGGAGTGTAAAGCAAGGGTGAGGTTTATACAAGTTATATAAATGTTTCGTGTATCCACAGAAAATAATATATTTTATTTTAGGTTAGCTGACACTGACACTGCCTCCGTCTGAAAAATGAAACGCAAAGTTACAACATTACCCACGGACTAGATATTCAATGCGGGTGATGGCGAAATCCAAACATACGGAATACTGTCGTCTCAAAGACCATACACTTTAAACGCGTCCCTTACACGTAAAACACGAATTTTTGGTTACTCTTTCATCTTCCCAAGGCGTCTGGCAACATTAATAACAAAAGCAGTTACCAGATTCCCAAGATGAACAAATAATAGGGACAGACATCTTTGTATGATAATAACTGCTCAACTTTTACGGTTAAACCATATTACACTCTACCACTCTTAAACTTTGGGGGTTAACATAGGAAATCCTGCTCATGTTGACTTTACACTGTGTAAAGAAATCATGTAGATTACACGGGGAATAGCCTTCAGGCATTAATCAGGAGGGTGATGAGTGATGAGGCTATTTATGATTTGTATGTATAGGTTAGGTAAACAGTGAGAAAGACGTCCTTATTAGTCATCGAAGACACACGTGCACCTCAAACTGACTGTATGAGGAACATAGACCTAATGGATATCTACTAATGAGAGAGAGAGAGAGAGAGAGAGAGAGAGAGAGAGAGAGAGAGAGAGAGAGAGAGAGAGAGAGAGAGAGAGAGAGAGTGTGTGTGTGTGTGTGTGTTACGTATCGTCATTCATCAAAGTGTTCAGTTTTGGTAACGACATCTATGCAATATAAATAAATAGTAAAAAAAAAAAAAAAATCAATCATTAACGAGCAACCTAACATGAGGAGCGGGCGAGATGAGTGCTTAATGACGTCACCTCTCGTCTCCATCTTCTCTAGTAACCTTTCAGTTGATATAAAACATAAAACACAAGCCTATCGGTAATGTAACCGAGCAATACTGAGTAGTTCACTTACATAGTCTGGAAAAAAATAAACTACGAGCAGTTACAATATACCTTGCACTTGATGTCCAGCAAAGGCAGACAAGGAGGCCAGTAGGAGGAAGCCAGCTGGGACATAAGGCTGCCAAGCAATTCCAAAACCACAATGATTGTACGTGATAGTCTATAGGAAATGCGTCCGGTAAATAACAATCTTATAATACTGACACTAACACATAACTGAGCTGAGAAACGGTCACTTCAGTATGGCTGCTGTGGTACTGGAGGGGCGACGCCGGGAAAACCAACGCCAGAGTCACTTGTTTTTTCTCTTGAGATCGGCTTCAAATCTCGTGTAGAGCGTTGCATTAAGAGACAGCAATAGCTCTGTACTATGCGAAATATCCATGGTTTTCATATATCTTTGGAGTGTAAAGCAAGGATGAGATTTATACTAGTCATGCAAATTTTCGTCTGTCCACAGAACATAATACATCTTAGCTCAGTTCACAGTGACGCTGCCTCCGTCTGAAAAATTAAAGGCAGAGTTACTACGCTGCCCATGAACTAGATATTCATAGTGGATGATGTCGAAAACCAATCTTCTGTAGTGAGAGACAGCACACAGAATAGTGCCCTCTGAACGATCATGCCCTTTTAACGCGTCTCTTACATGTAAAACACAAATTATTTATTACTCATTCATCTTCCTAAGGCGTCTGGTAACAATAAAAACAAAAGCAGTTACCAGATTCCCAAGATAAACAAATTATAGCGACACAAACATTATTATACCATTGTTGACACCTCACCTCCTACGGTTGAACAATATTACAGCCTGCCACTAATTGACTTTGGGGGCTAACATAGGAAGTCCTGCTCATGTTGACTTTATACTGTGTAAAGAACTCATGTAGAATACACGGGGAATCACCTTTTGGCATAAATCACGAGGGTAATGAGTGATGAGGCTACATTATGACTGGTAGGTATAGGTTAGGTACACAGTGAGAAAGACGTCCTTATTAGTCACGTGCACCTCAAACTGACTGAGTGAGGAACATAGTTCTAACGGTTATCTATTATTAATGAGAGAGAGAGAGAGAGAGAGAGAGAGAGAGAGAGAGAGAGAGAGAGAGAGAGAGAGGACAGGAGGCGAAAGTTCAGTGGCCCAGATGTTGGCAACAAGACCTGGTGGCGTCTGGTGAAGGAGCAGCAAGGTGAATGTCATCGCGAGGCTCTTCCTCCACTCACCAGACCTGACGGATCCATAACCACAAGCAGCATAGACAATGCCACACTCCTTGCCGAGCTTTTCGCTAACAAAATGAAGGTGGTCGACCCGGCACGACCTGCACCACAGCTGCCCCAAGAAACAGACCGCTCTGTCACCACCGTCTTGGTGACGGCAGGGCAAGTTGAACGGCTACTTGGTGCAGTGGATGTGGGCAAAGCTAAAGGCTCGGTTGATGTCAGCCCTAGGGTCTTTAAGCACTGCGCCAAAGAGCTGTCATCTCTCACCACCAACTTCAAGTCTTGCCTGCGTGAGAACAAGTGGCCCTCAGCATGGAAGGAGGCGCGTGTGGTTCAGATCCACAAGAAAAACTCGAGGTCTGAGCCCAGGAACTACAGACCCATCTCCCTGCTCTCAGTGATGGGCAAAGTGCTGGAGCATATAGTGACTGATGCCATCTGTAAACACATGAATGAGAACCACCTCCTCTCAGACAGGCAGGTTGGCATCAGGCCCGGTCGTTCCACCGCAGACCTCCTCCTCCTCCTCCTCTCCAAGGACTGACAAGATGCCCTGGACACTCTCGTGGTGGTCATGGACATTGCTGGGGCTTTTGGCAGAGTCTGGCACGCGGGACTCCTCGAAAAGCTTCGCGCCAAGGGTGTCCAAGGTGACCTGCTAATGCTGCTCGAAGACTACCTCCAGGATAGGACCCTTTTGGTAGTGGTCAATGGGCAGTCATCAAGGCCTTCACCGGTCTGGGCCTCAGTTCCACAAGGCTCAGTTTTGGGTCCAGTCTTGATGAACGTCTACATTGACGACCTTCTCCGGCAGCTGTCATCTGTGATTGCTTACGCTGACGATTGCAGGATCTCCCGCTCCTACTGCCGCCTCGACAGTCGGCGTGCCATCAGTGAGCTAAACAAACAGCTCAGGGTGGTGGAGCAGTGGGGAAGGCTGTGGCAAGTCAACTTTGCACCTGAGAAGACGCAGGCAATGGTCATCTCCCCAGGCGCCTCACACGCAGTATCAGGAGGCGTTTTGGAGGCAAGAGCCTGCCACTCCAGGACTGCATCAAGATCCTGGGCGTGTCTATAGACCGCAGCCTGCGCTTCAACCACCACATTGCTGCCATTGCCCGCCAGACTTCTCTTCGAGTCTCTGCCCTGCGCAGGAGAGAGAGAGAGAGAGAGAGAGAGAGAGAGAGAGAGAGAGAGAGAGAGTGTTTCGTATTGTCATTCATCACAGTGTTAAGTTTTGGTAACGGCCTCTATGCAATATGAATAAATGATAAAAAAAAAAAAAAACACTCAAACAATCATTAATGAACTAGCTAACATGAGGAGCGGGCGAGATGAGTGCTTAATGACGTCACATCCTGTCTTCATCTGCAGTACCTTTCAGTTGATATAAATCATAAAACACATGCCTAACAGGTAATGTAACCGTGCAACACTGAGTAGTTCACTTACATAGTCTAAAAGAAAATAAACTACGAGCAGTTACAATATACTTTGCACCTGGGGCCATACTAATCCGCGCCTGAGACGCGCGCCAAAGTTCCGGCAGGGAAGGAGGTGGAATATAGACTTGCGGCGAGGCCCGAGATGCACTCACAACAATAAACAAACATGGCCGTGGCAGCAGTTGAACATCGTCCCAGAGTTTTCCTTAAAGGAGAGACGTCTTGTCTCTTGAACGACTTCAGTGATGCCGAACTTGTCAAAAGATACCGTCTGGACAGTGCGAGATGCCTTTTCAAGGGAAGAAATAAGGTGATCCCTCCTGAGATGAAAGTCATTGCCACCCTGAAATATCTCGCCACTGGAAAAATGCAACATTGCAGTAGTGATGACTTTGGGCCCCTCTCAGCAAACAATCGGTGCCATTATAAGACAAAACAGTTTATGCCCTCACAAGCTTGGATGTAATGTGAAGTGATGACTATCACCAAATAAAGGATTCTTGGCACACTATCATTGGTGTCATTGATAGTACTCCTGTGCGGCTGCTTCCCTACAAGCTCAGTGGCTCCGGACCATAAAGCTACAACAGGTAAGCTTATATTACACTTAAAATTATATCATTTCAATTTTAAAAAACCTACATTATTATTTCTCTTCTGTATTTATTAATTGTGACACAATGGTGCTTCCCATCCAATTTCTCCAATGCCCCCACAGGCATCAAGTTAACTATCTAAATCTAAGGGCTGTTGCTTCAAACTTAATTAGCATATAAATGATTAATAACTAAAGTGATAAAGTTTGAAACATGTTACATACTCAAATTACAATGCATTTCCTTTATTATAGAGACCATAAGTAGAACTGTTATAGAAAATACTAATGTTTTACTTTTCTTTTTTCAGCAGTGCACCTCAGCATGGGGGAGGAAAATGTAGCAAACCTTCACTGAAGAAAGTGAACAAACTCATTACCATATATAATTATACCAGTAACATTGCCTTAGACAAAAAAAGTCATTACCGAATACCACATACCAAAAGACTTTGTTTCTTGAAATGAAGCTTGAGGGGAGATTAAAATATAGTTGTAACATGTATGAATACATACATTTTTTATTTTCTTTTATTTTACATGTTGGTAAAAAAATTCAGCCTTTTCTTTTTGTATGATCAGCAGATCCATTTCTGTTCTCTCCTTCTCCATCTGTACTTTAGCTGCCTCTGCTTCTGCCTTGGCCTTGGCAGCATGTTGCTCTGCCTTGGCCTTGCTGGCATCTACTTTTATACCAGAGAACCTTTAATTACAGCACCTTTTTCCTTTGCAGGTCCTTCTCATCTGTGATGGTGAAGCAGGGAAGAGTGTTGGAGCCCTCATCCATCTCCTCCGCAGTGGTCTCCTCCAGCATTGGCGGATGCCATGATTGTTGCTGGCTCTCTTGTTGTATGTATAATACCTTGTAAATATAATATAATAAATGCCTTGTGAGTACTGCAATATCACTTATCTCTATAAATAACCAAATCAAAGGATATAAAGCCAACCAGTGTTATATAATTATACAATCCTAACATTAAAAAAGGTAACTAAAGCAATCCAAACTTATCTAGCCAACAATCATAAGCCAACACAACCTACCCTTACCAAATGAATCTAACATCACATGATGTTACTAAACTTAACCTAAATGATGTAACCAAATAATATTCCAAACTCCTAGCTTGACTAAAGTAACAATTTAATCTTCCTTACATTAACTAAATTAATTCAACTTATATTTATTACTAGCAAACTTTAACAAAAATAACAATTTAACAAGTCTTACCTTAAGTAAATTTAAATTCACTTACCTATGTAAATAACCAAATCAAAACAATCCAAAGGATATAAGACCAACCAGTGTTATATAATTATACAATCCTAACATTAAATAAGGTAAGTAAACTAATCTGAACTTATCTAGCCTACAATCATAAGCCAACACAACCTAACAAGTGTGAACCAAGTTCAAAATATAAATCAACCTTACCATCCTTTATATAAGAAACCAAATCAAACAAAAATAACATTAACCAACCAAACCCTAAAGACACAAACTATCTTTTCTTATCAAACCTAACAAAAGCAAAGTAACAATTTAACTTAACCTAACATAAATGAACTAGAATACAAAGTGAACCAAAGTAATATATAATGACACAATCCTTAAATCAACTAAGCTGATTTTGACCCAACCAAAACCATGACAAAATAACATATCAAACATTTGTCTTAGTAATGAAGACATGGTAGAGTCACTCACACTCACCTAGTATGTGGTTTGATTAGGTTAGATTGTGTTTAGGTGCTTTATAACTTATAACTAACCAAACCTAGCCTAATCAAAGTACATAAACATAACCTAACCTAACCAAGATTACCTTAGCTTATCAATCAAGCATCATCAACTAACCAGCAAACCAAACCACATAGGTGGGTGACTGCCTTGTCTGCCACCCCACACACACTCACGAGTGTGAGCCTGCTGCCCTTCGTCTCACCTGTGTCTTTCCTGAAATCTTGAACCAAACATACACAAACCAAGACACAGGAAAACTATAAGCACAAGGGGAATCAATTTTACCCCCTGGATTCCTCAAAAACGAAACAGGAGAGTGATAGCAAGCATTATAAGAAGAGAATGGACCAGGACACATGCATGGCCGCCACCCCGCCAGATGTAAACAATGGAGCCCAAAATAAGGCAGATGTTTACCCATGTACAAAATGCCATAAACATTGCAACACTGGTATCAAGTGCAACAATTGCAGCATGTGGACTCGCAACCTATGCTCAGAGTTGCCAACCTACTTCTTAGTGGTGTTGACAAACTCCAATAGGAGATACCTACACCTGCCTGTCCTGCCAAAAGCATTCTCAATAGTCACCCTTGCCTTGGAAAGTTTTGTATTGAAAAGAATCTTGCCATGTGACAAGTTTCCCGTGTTTTTGAAGGGGACCATTAAATGCTTTTGAAGTCCAAAAACTCAGTCGCCAACAATGTGGTAGTGTGGTGAGGGGAAGTAGTTAGGGTCACTGTTTTTCATTTTTTCACAAAGTGATGTTGATTTAAGGGCTCTGCTATCGTGTGCAGACCCAGGGAAGCGTACTTGAACAAACGAAAAACGTTTGTCAGGCAGGCAAACTCCAAGAAGGATACTAACACTGTCTTTGAGTCCTATCAATGTAGTCTGCCTGAGTGGCTGCTGGAACTTTGATGTCAATGTGATACCCATCCACAGCCCCCACCACACCAGGAATTCCTCCCATTAACCCTTTATCACTTGCATTTTGATTTCACAGAGCAAAATATTTTTCACTGTTGTATTAGCAGAACATCTACCTTTATTATAACTATCCATTGTTCATATTGTGAAAAAAACTATTATTATAGAAATTATTGAAACGTTCCTAAATCAATGATTCCCATGTACCATTATAGTTCCAAAATATATAAAAAATATATGATTGATTTATAAAATGAGCATTACTACTAGAAACTTAAGTTCAAATGAAAATTAGAATTGCAGGATGTTTTTATTATTTATTTAACACAAATTTGAAATTTTCACCTCAATATTGTGCATTTATTTTATATCATTGTAGCAATAATATTCATTATTGCACTAAAGGATGTTGTATTTTTTATAGTGATTATAATAAACAATTACTTCAAAGTATACATAAAATATCATAAGGTAATTACATATTTTCAGAGTTATCCTCAAATTGAAAATAATAAATAATTAACTATTGAACTCAATTACATTGTATCCCTTGTTTTGCATAATATAAAACAAATTCCTTAGTTCACAGATGAGTATTTCAGATCTCTTCATTATTGGAGACATTAATATTTTTTCAGTCATGGAAATCAATTATTCCTTGCACTCAAAAATAGATTAGAAAAGAAAATCCGTAAAAGCAAAATAAAACTGAAATTATGGTTCATTTTTACTGTGGCAGATCTTTCAGATCATACTGAATTCCATGAAACTCGAGAAAGTATCTCTTCTCACTGGTGCTGCAAAGGTATACTTGGCACTTTAGGCACCATGTTACAGGTGATGAGTTGCAGGATGGGTTCTTGCATCTTCCTCTTTTAGGAAGATTGATTAGGAAATGTCCAATCTGGTCATCTCTTACTGGCTTTGGTGGAATTGGTTTTGTGTTGTGGCCCTTTTGCTTCTTTTCTACCAGCCTTTCATCGACTGATGCACTTGATGGCCGACCTTTTCGCTTTCCTGATGAAGGTTTGTCTTGCATCCTCAGACATAAAGACAATACCAATTTGAAAGCATGGAGGTTCAAATATTTTGCATGTGGATTTGAAACCTTCTATATAGCAGCCAGGCATTACAAATGCTAAGGTCTACAAAATGAAAGAATATTCTGTGGTACCACATTCTGTAGAAGGCAATGAGTGCATCCATTTTATCTACTCCCCCCATGTTTGCATTGTAGTGCTTGATGAGAGCAGGACAGTTTACCTGAGTTTTTTCTTTTGTGGGAACAGACTTATCCCAACGAGGATATTTGTGACTGGTTGAACAGATCCCATGGTAGACATGATGGTTGGTACATAAGTTGCTGTCATTCCAGAGAACAACCCTTACACTCTCTGGACAAGTTTCTACTTTTCCATCATATTCTACAAATGAAGACTATCCTTTTGCTTTCAAATCTTTATCAGGGATCATTTTCAATCCAGAAAGCCTATTGGTGCAAACAGTTTCCAAGCATAGTATTCCTCTTTTGTACATCTCAAAAAACAAAGGAATTGTTGAGAACAGGTTATCCATGTATAGTATATGGTTCTTGTGGTTAGGAATAATTGATGCTAATTTGCACACAGTATTAGCACTGGATTTCAAGTCAGGGAATCCATCGACTTTAGGAATTGATCCAACACATACTTCAAAATTGTGTACAATGCCATGGTTATCATCAAGAGTCCATACTTTGAAACCCCAAGGGTTGGGCTTTCCTTTGATGTAATATCTTGGACCTCTTGTTCCTTTATATGGTATCATTTGTTCATCCACACAGACATTCTTATCCATAGGGATCATATTGTACTTGGACTTTAGATGGTATGAAAGTGGCTTAACTTTGTACAGTTTGTCATATTCTGGCATCCCTTTGGCTGGACACTGAATTATCTGCAAAGTGAATACATGACTTGATTCTATCCCACCTGGCACAGGACATGTAGTCTATTACAGCCATAAGGTTTGCATCAGAAGTCCAGTATCTACCATGACTGGACATTTTAACAACACTCATGCAGATACAAATGCCTAGAAATACCTCTAGCTCTTCCACTGTTAGATAAAGTAGTTTGCTTGGGTCACCTTGCAAGGCATATCAATTACTCTCATTACATAATAGTGTCAGTAATTCTCTGTCAAAGAATTGCCTGAAATATTGTACTGGTTCCAATGCATTCTCTCTGCCTGATATCAAACCCATAAATTCTGGAATAACTCTCTCATTATTCTCATAAGGATCACATTGTTTCCAATTAATTTTGTGTTTCAGGTTACTATAATCTTCTACCTCCTCCTCTACCTCTTCATCCCTTTCCACCTCAGAAACATGAACTACTTACTGAAGGTGTGGTGACTGCTACATTTGAAGAATTACCATGTTCATAAACACTAATATTATTTGGAGCAGTATCACGGTCAACATATATTTAGAGAGGGGCTCCTCTCTAAAGGAATAATCTATGCACCTACGGCACACTGGAAGACTGTCCCTGTAAAAATTTCTAGGTTTTATGCCGTCTGGAAGAAATAGACATGTAATTAGAACAACAGCATAATATTTCACTATAATTATCGTACTTATGAACAAGAGTAGTCTGGAATCTTATTGCAACATATTGCACTCCTCATCCATATCAGCACACATCAGATAATAGTAATGTGTCTTATACACAAGTCACCAATATCGTAACGTTTCAAAGTCGTTACTATTGGATATGCTTTTGGTGAGTACACCACTTTGCTACACTTTACTCGAAACAACATCGACATGGGAACGTTTGAAAATAACATCAACATGGGTTGTGTATACAAGTCACCGATATCGTAACGTTTAATACTTGATACGTCATTTCCTGAATATCATCACTAAAATGCCTGTACATCAAGTAAATAATTCATTATACACTAGCAAATAACATGTAATTTTGGTGGATCAATAAAACTTAGCTGAGGGTGAGGGTTGAGCCATATTGTGGAAGGATGTGCAACGTGTCCACCCCCTGCGGCACGACACCATGTAGTGATATTAAAAACCCGTAGAGTTGAAGTAAATGCCATCTCTTGAGACATTACTTAAATTTTTCAATTACCAGGACATAAACAAAGAAAATGACATACTCACTTCATGAAGGAAAACATTTTTTTTTATGACTAACACTTGAATGCGTGAAACGTACCAATATCGATGAAAAACACGAAATAGGGTTAAGTTACCAATCAAATTAATTTTTCTTCCATGCAATCACCAATCGATCACATGCAGTGGAAAGAGAAATATGTAGAGTGGAATTCATTCATGAATTATTGAGTTCAGAAAGCAAAGCAAAAAAAAAAAAAGAAAAAAGATTCCCCAGTTAACTTTCTTTTTCACAAGAAGTAGCACTCTAACTAAGCTGGTGCTCACTACACACAGACAGACAGACATGATGACAAACAACTCCAATATATGCAAGCTGTATACATAAGCTTGGAATAGGCAAGTACTGTAAATAAACATGAGTAACCACACACACCCTGGTCTACTAGATAGAATAAATACATCAATACTACCTCCTTCATTCATCACTCCTTAAAACTATTCATCAGAAGCACTCACTGTCCTGACTGATGAAACTCTTACTCCACAAAAGAAGAAAAGAAGAAGAAAACGCAGTGTTGTTAGTAAGGCAAAGGTTATTTCTGCATCCCTCATATACAAACCTACTACAAAGGAGAGTTTGCATATTACAAGTAATCAATCATCTGCTTGAGCACATCTGTCAAAAACTTGCAAGACTGACTGACTCATGTTGAGTATAAATGTCTAGGTTACTCTTTGGATCATCTGACAGATGTTGTGTATGTGTGTGTGTGTGTGTGTGTGTGTGTGTGTTGTATGTATATTATGAATATTCAATCCATGAGCCCAAAAACCTCGAACAGAGTAACTATTCTTGTGCTACACATTCTGCATCTGTTATCACTGACTCTGTATGATATCAAAGAAATCTGAAATACACCATCACATTTTTGCTTTGAAATGGCGATTCTTCAAACTAATACTAAGTAAAATGACTTGGTATGTAAGACAGTATAACAAATACAATTTTTCTAGTCTAAACCTTCACATTCAAAGTCTAACACTTCTAAAGAGTGCAAAGAGGCCAGACTGGGACTACCTATTGGGTAGTAACACTTTACAAGAATCGAAGAAGGAGGAAGACTTAAAGTAATAATTAACAACAAACTTTCAACAGAAGACCACATAAACGATAAAGTAAGAAACACATACAACCTGTTAGCAAATATGAGAGTGGCCTTTGCATATATAGACGAGGAAATGGTTAAAAAAAAAATTACATCATTCATAAGACCAACACTTGAATATGCAGCAGTAGTATGGAACCTGCACTTGAAAAACATGTCAAAAAGGTTGAAAAGGTACAAAGAGCAGCCACAAGATGGGTTCCCAGCATGAGAGACCTTAATTATGAAGAGAGGCTGAACAAGTTAAATTTACCAACTTTAGAGAAGAGAAGGAAAAGAGGCGATATGATCATGCTATATAAATGTGTTGAAGGAAAACAGAAAATTGATAGTATGGAGTACATAATACCTAAACAATCAGCTTCAAGAGGACACAGCAAAAAATTATAGAAGAAAAGTTTAAAGAAAGACGTGAGGAAGTTTAGCTTTCCACACAGAGCAATAGATCAGTGGAATTTAAAAATAAATATGATGAAACGGTATTAAAACATGGGACATTACAAGATTGACTCATTCCTGTAACAATACAATTAGGTAAGAACAATTAGGTAACACACACACACACACATATTGTGCTCACACACTAGTGTCACTCACCTCACAGATTCATACAATATTCCTTTCACCTGGCATGCACTGCAGACATCCAATCATACCACCAAAACATCTCATCATCAAGAATATTGAAAGACATTGCAATACACACACACTCATTCTCCAAAAAGGCAACATTAAATTGTCTCACTTTCTCTCCCACTCACTGTCAGTCACCCTCTTCCAAAAATACAGACTCAATCCCTGTCTCACTTCATTAATTAACTACTGCTCACTCTGCCTTGCTCACATCTCACCGTTGTAATTCAGTGAAAGAAGACTTGTTGAGTTTCCCTCAGTGCTGAAGTTGGCCCGTACACACCTTGAGACCTGTTGAGAGACGGACAAATTGAAGTCTCTGGTGTGGGAGTGACAAATGTGGCAAATCAATCAATCACACCAAGGCAAAACACATACAAGAACAAGAACAGTAACTGGAATGACAAATGGAGAAAATTCAAGCAATGTTTAATAGGAAGACAAATTATATTTCATTACACTTCATTATATTTACACACACACACACACACACACAAATACATACATACAGTCTTTAAAGGTGTGTCTATACAGGGGTTCAAAGTGACAGTGAATGACTGGCTGCTGAAACAAGCCCGGGAATAATAAACTGTATAATATATGTATTTGTGTAGAGTAAGGCTTTAAGATAGGGAACAATAACTATGTGACCCTTTAGCCGGTCTGTCACTAGCAACTATGTAATGTAGATGTGACAACTCTGTAAACTAGTATAAATAAAAAAAAGAGAGAGAGAGAGAGAGAGAGAGAGAGAGAGAGAGAGAGAGAGAGAGAGAGAGAGAGAGAGAGAGAGAGAGAGAGAGAGAGAGAGATTAACCTATCATTCTTTCTCTCTCTCTGCTAATACCCCTCTTAGCTTTAACATAATCCAGTTTTCTTCAGCAAGGATATGGAGTTTGATAGGATATATTTGAATAGCCACACTTAGGATTCACCATTCATGTACTTCAGTATAGGTTAGGTACACACTATGGCACATACAGTGTACAAAATAAATATACAGCAAGTCCTTAAGGTCTTATTCACAGCATTGTTTTAACTTATAAAGGCTTGTATGGTTGGCTCTTAATTACTACTGGAAATTATAGTGTTCTCTTCGTTTCTCTTATTCTTTACTGTTTTTAATCAATTATTTACACTAAACGTAAAAGCAATAAGTAACATGGAATAAAAACTTATTTATTATTATCCCTCTTTCATTTTGGGCATTTTTAGTTATTCTTTACTGTTTTCAATGAATCCTATACACTGAACTGATAAAATAATAAGTACAATGAAATAAAAAAAACTTATTTATCTGTTCTCTATCTTACATTTAGTGTATTTTTGTAACGTTCACCCGTACTGCTAATTACTCTTCATATTCAAATATATGAGTTGAAATAATAATAAAAACCTCATTATTTTTCTATCTTTCATACACTATATACCAATAAACTAATAATATGTGTGTCGTAGCTTTCCGTACTGCCTCTACTTCCTTATCTAAGTAACCCAAGACAAAATAAGCAAATACCTAGCTAATATTTCCATTAAATTCTATCAGGGGGCCAGCACCTCACTGGATCTTTGATTTCAACTCCATTTTTTCACCCTTGGCCATCTCCCTACTTACATGAACAGAAAACCATGACGTACCGATTCTAACACTGTAGCTTAGGGAAGGACAACTCTATACTCCTTGCCGGCAGACCACCACCACCACCACCACTGCTGCCGTCACCTCAGTTCACCTTGTTAAAGTATTCGAGAGAGCTGGTGGGGTCTGGTTTGATAGTTGGGGAGTCTGGTTGCCAGGTAGCTGGACACACTGTAGGAGATAAGGTAGTTAGAAGTTGTGTATAAATTGATGGTGTGTACTTTGTGACTTATGATGTATATATGAAAAGCAGTAATATCAGAATCTATCTCTCTCTCTCTTTCACTCATTTGTTACATGTTCAGGGAGAGACAAGCATGTTCTGATCTCCTTGTGTCTACTTTTGCAATAATAAAACCATCACTCAATTAATCTCTCTCTTTCTTATATGTTCCATGTTTAGGGAGGAGGCCAGCATGCTTTGATCTCCTTTTTTCTGTCTACTTTTTCAATAATAAAACCATCAATTAATCAATCACCGTCTCTCTCTCTCTCTTACCTTCCCCATGCTCCGCCACAAACTGGAAAGCCTTGAGGAGCCTGAGTGTTTCCTCCACCGAGCGTCCTACAGGGAGATCATTGACGCTCATGTGCCTCACTACACCCTCAGGATCGATGAGAAACAGCCCCCTCAGAGCCACCCCGTCCCCCTCCAGCAGCACACCACAGTCCCAGGAGATGCTCTTGTTGAAGTCCGCCAGAAGGGGGTGGCTACTGTAGTCCACCCAGACCTCCTTGCTGTGAATAGATGCAGTAGTGTGAGATTGTGGTTAGGTTAGGTTAAGTGTGGTTAAGTGTTTTTCGGTATAATTACAAAAAAAGGGTGTGAGAATTTAAGGGGTAAATTTGTATCTTTTTGTTTTATTTGTGTTGAGATGATTTTAAGGTTGTAAAGGCAAAGGGATAAGATTTCTACATCACCAACTGGAGAAAAAAACCCTTGAAAACACCACTAATCATCTCCGTGGCCTTGGAAAATAGTCATGGTGAGAAAGCAAAGCATTTCTGAATACAGATCTCTGACCGGCAAGATAGATAGATAGATAGATACCATTTATTAACCACAGCGTCTAGAAATCAAATCTTCATGACACATAATACCTATATACTCACACTCACTTGAGCACAATTCTCATCAAAATAACACAATTCATACTACAACAAACACCCTCACACACACACACACACACACACACACACACACACACACACACACACACGCATACAGTACAGCCACCAGCCTCCCAGCATCCCAGCCACCCCTCACCTTCCTGGGCATGTTGGTCCAGGCCAGATGGGAGAAATGAGAGTCCGTTGAGACGCCGACCACCTCACAGTTCAGCTCTCGGAAGGCAGGCATGTGCTCACTGAAGGCGATAAGCTCCGTGGGGCAGACAAAAGTGCTGTACAGAAAGGGAAATAATGTTATAATAGTAAGGAGTTAGAATTGAGAAACGGAGAGGGGAAAATGAAGGGGTAAGAGATGTAATAGTGTTGAAATAGCTGGAATAGAGAAATGCAGAATGGGGGATAATTAGTGTAGTGAAATAATAAGAATACTAGTGTTCAAAAATGGTATTGAGTTAATAGAATAGAGAAATAAAGGGGAAATGAACGTGCTATAGAGAGAGAGAGGAGTAAATCGCTGTAAGGAAATAGTAAAAGTAATGATGTTTAAGGATTGTAGCGTTAGTGAGTTGAAAGACACATACTCTCTCTCTCTCTCTCTCTCTTGGGATGAAATGGTAAGTAAATTATTTCAGGACTTACTTTCAATAGAGAGCAAAGGAAGGAAGGAAAACCAAGACACTAATCAACAATGAGAACAAAAAAACACCATTAAAAAAATACAATATACAGATTTACACCAATACCATTAAAAATCACAACAAAAAAACAGGACTTTAACTAACGAACAAACACACTCACACTCACAAATCCAAAGGGTAGAAGAACAGCACCAAATATTTGCCACGGAAGTCTTCCAGTGATAATTCCTTACAATCTCCGTTGACGACCGCCTGAGCCTTGAAGGTCGGCGCCGGCTGTGTCACTGCTGCGGCAAGGCACCGCGAGGAGGTGGCCAACCCGCGCTGTGATGTGGCTGTGACGCGCGGCAGGATGGTGCGAGCTGCCTGTATGGGGATGGAAATTGATTAGCCTCTCTCTCTCTCTCATTCATTCAGTGTGTCTTATTCATTTATCTGAGAGAGAGAGAGAGAGAGAGAGAGAGAGAGAGAGGGAGAGAAAGCAAAATGTGATGAGACAAGTCTATAAAAAGGAAGATTAAAAGAAAATAAAGGAAAAAGAAGGCAGAGATGGGGACCACAAATCTACATGAGTGCTGGTGGAATGATTTAAAAAGAAAAAGCAAAAAGAAGAAAGAGGAAAAAGAAAAAAAAGGAAAAACAAAGTATGAAAGAAAAATTACAACAAAATATGCCCCCCAAAGGGAAAAAAATGGAAATTTAAATAAGAAAAAAAGACAAGGGACTCCAAACTTACACAACTACTGATAGAATAGTAAAAGAACATAAGAAGATAACATTACAGGGAGAGTGAAGAGCCTTGCTTATCATGTTACCTGTTGGCAAGGCACAGGTAGCAAAGAAATACAATAAAGAAATAGATAAACAAATAAAACAGTATAAAAACAAAACAAAAGGTAATAAATAAGGAAAAATAACACAATAAAAGGCTCAGTTCATAATATACAGCAACCTTGAACATGGAGGCTGGGAAGAGGGTAAATTTTTACTTTCACACCAGTCTCAAGTTGGCTTTTCCTACCCTTCCCATCTGTTAGAGCTTTCCATACTAAGTAATTTGACCCCCATATGTAACTGGTGGAAATCAATTATAATGGCGCTAGCAATTTTTGAAGATTTACCGAGTTTTGTGGGGTTAAATTAATTACTCAGTATGGAAAGCTCTAACAGATGGGAAGGGTAGGAAAAGCCAACTTGAGACTGGTGTTAATGTAAAATAATACCGGGAAGAGATGAGGACATACAGAGATAAGGATAAGAATGGCAATAAATCTATACTTTTCCAGGACTAAGGCAATGAAATCCACCCCCCCACCTCTCTCTCTCTCTCTCAAGCAAGCACACACACACACACACACACACACACACACACACACACACACACACACTAATAAATAACAATGAATCTTATCGTCTGATCGAAATAACACGTAACACACACACATACATAACCCCCCCACACAGACACACATATACCCTCCCTATACACACACACACACACACACCCCACACCCCATATTTCCCTGTCAGCACCCCAAATTCACCAGAAAACACGAATATCTCACCGAAACAGCAATATTTCTCAACAAGCCGGCCATGGTGCTCTCTTAGCTGATTGTCCGTCCGTCTGAGTGTCTGGCCGGGTCGAGGGCAGATGCCAGCTGATGAATTAAGCTCCACTCCACTCCTAACACCAAATCAAGTAATCTTTTCTGTATAAACTGTTAAAAAAGGAGGAGTTTTAATGATGTGTGTATCTTTTCATGGTATAATTAGCTGGGATGGGCTGGTGTGGACTGGGAAATGATATATTAGTAGTGGAGGTAAAAATTTAGTATAAAAAGAGGGTAGGTCATAGTAAAGGAAGAGAAATGGAGTTAGTTTAAGGTTTTTTATGCTTATTTGGCAAATAAGGAATCTTCACGTTTATTCTCCATTTTGAACCTGAAAATACAAGAAAGATGAAATAACACGTAAATGTTCATTCCCTCCCCCTCTGTCACACACCGAACTGAATATGACCCTTATATCTCCTGTTATTAGGGTCGTATCACCTTATAAATGACAGTGTAGCATTGTCTGCTCCCTCATCTACCTGCCCTGATGCTCACCTGATACCTGGGAAAAGAATTAAGGGACAAAAATGCAAAAAAACATCAGCCCTTCCAGGTTCTCCTCTCCCAAACCCCAACGTGATGAGGTAAACATGGGCTAGTCTTTTATACGGGAGTTCTTTTGTAACTTTTTTCTATTTTTGACTGTTTTCTCCTTATTTTTGCTACTTTTAAGGGTTTTTCTGGGTTTGGGTATTTTTCTGGTTATAGTTTGATGTTTTTTTTAATGTGTTTTTATCGTGTTTGTGTTAATTTTGGGGTATTTTAATGTTCATGTCAACTAACAGTCTGAATGTTTGCACTCTTCCTCGGCTTCGTCTTGCTTAGTTTTTTTGTTTGAATTGTTATTGTTATTTTGTGATGTTTGTAAGAAGAGAAGGATGTATTGTTGTTTGTTGTTATTATTGTTAGTGTTTGTTGCTTGTTGTAGTGTGTGTGTATGTGTCTTAACAAGTGTATCTGAGAGAGAGAGAGAGAGAGAGAGAGAGAGAGAGAGAGAGAGAGAGAGAGAGAGAGAGAGAGAGAGAATGCTTACCAGTGCTCGGTGATTTAATTTCCTTTCATATTTCTTCTCCTATTCCTCTCATCTCCTCACTCCTCCTCTTCTCCGAGTCCTGCTGTGGAAGGAAGGTCACACAGAATGAGTTTAAACAAGAGAGGTTAGATGTGATGAGAGTTTAAGGCGGAGATAAGTACAGTATAGGAAAGAAGTAGAGGAAAGACAGCGAGGATGTTCAGTGGAAGAAAGAGATAATTGAGTGTGGAGTGTCACTGAGGAAGAGAGAATAGTTATGTACACGGAAGGTTGTGTCCTGCTAATGGATGGATGCAAGGTTAGAATTTATGACCGAATAATAACAACTTTTAGTCTCAAATTTTAGGGAGATCAGAAGTCAAACAGTAAAGAGAGCATAATCATTGAGAAATAAACAAGGCAGCAAATAGTTTACCTTGTCCTTGCCCGTCTAACCACGTCCCAGCAGACATTAAGGTGCATCAGCTGGCTAGTCACGGGGAACTATAGGGACGGCGGAGGAAATGCTGGAGAGAGAGATGAGAACCAAATTAATAATGTTGATAAGTAAACAGTATTCACATAGACAGCTAATTTTGTTACAATACAGGAAAATAAGGGAAGACCCAAGAAGATATCAGATCTGCACACACACACACACACACACACACACACACACACACACACACGATGTATATAACAGAAAATACCTCAATATACCTGGAAAAATAATTTCACAATGCTAGATATGAAAAGAGCAAATATAACAGTGTAACAGTATCACAGCATCACACACACACACACACACACACACACACACACACACACACACACACACGATGTATATACCAGAACATACCTTAACATACCTGGAAAAATCACTTCACAATGCTAGATATGGAGAGAACCAATAAAACAATATAACAGCACAACACATGCACCACGCACGCACGCGCGCGCGCGCGCGCACACACACACACA
This sequence comes from Callinectes sapidus, assembly GCA_020233015.1. Classification (NCBI taxonomy): domain Eukaryota; kingdom Metazoa; phylum Arthropoda; class Malacostraca; order Decapoda; family Portunidae; genus Callinectes; species Callinectes sapidus. The sequence continues at coordinate 1,171,248 of CM035218.1, forward strand.
CACACACACACACACACACACACGATGTATATACCAGAACATACCTTAACATACCTGGAAAAATCACTTCACAATACTAGATATGGAGAGAGCCAATAAAACAATATAACAGCACAACACATGTACCATGCACGCACACACACACACACACACACACACACACACACACATGGTAAACATGCAGTAAATCATCTTATATAAGGGTGATAAAAGTCAGGAATTGGCAGCAGGAAGGGGCCCGCCATTGTGACGTCACGGCTCATGACGTCACAGCCTAGCCCCGTGCTCTAAGTTGACTGTCCATATTTACGTACGTATTTTAGGGGAGACCATTTTAAAAATGACCTTTCGAAAAAACGCTTTCAGACCAAAAATCTGGACATAATCCGGCTGGATAAATACTCTAACTAATTCCCAAAGCATAAATAAACTCCAAACAACACTAATTGTAAAGAATTTCCACTAGAAAAAAGTATTTTACAAAAATATGACCCTTATTAAAACTCATTAAATAC
>CM035218.1:1180392-1197424 GCA_020233015.1 Callinectes sapidus
ACAGACAGTCTTTAAAGGTGTCTCTATACAGGGGTTCAAAGTGACAGTGAATGACTGGCTGCTGAAACAAGCCCGGGAGTAAAAAACTGTATAATATATGTATTTGTGTAGAGTAAGGCTTTAAGATAGGGAACAATAACTATGTGACCCTGTAGCTGGTCCGTCACTAGCAACTATGTAATGTAGATGTGACAACTCTGTAAATTAGTATAAATAAAAAAAATAATAAAAAAAGAGAGAGAGAGAGAGATAGAGAGAGAGAGAGAGAGAGAGAGAGAGAGAGATTAACCTATCATTCTTTCTCTCTCTCTGCTAATACCCCTCTTAGCTTTAACATAATCCAGTTTTCTTCAGCAAGGATATGGAGTTTGATAGGATATATTTGAATAGCCACACTTAGGATTCACCATTCATGTACTTCAGTATAGGTTAGGTACACACTATGGCACATACAGTGTACAAAATAAATATACAGCAAGTCCTTAAGGTCTTATTCACAGCATTGTTTTAACTTATAAAGGCTTGTATGGTTGGATCTTAATTACTACTGGAAATTATAGTGTTCTCTTCGTTTCTCTTATTCTTTACTGTTTTTAATCAATTATTTACACTAAACGTAAAAGCAATAAGTAACATGGAATAAAAACTTATTTATTATTATCCCTCTTTCATTTTGGGCATTTTTAGTTATTCTTTACTGTTTTCAATTAATCCTATACACTGAACTGATAAAATAATAAGTACAATGAAATAAAAAAAACTTATTTATCTGTTCTCTATCTTACATTTAGTGTATTTTTGTAACGTTCAACCGTACTGCTAATTACTCTTCATATTCAAATATATGAGTTGAAATAATAATAAAAACCTCATTATTTTTCTATCTTTCATACACTATATACTAATAAACTAATAATATGTGTGTCATAGCTTTCCGTACTGACTCTACTTCCTTATCTAAGTAACCCAAGACAAAATAAGCAAATACCTAGCTAATATTTCCATTAAATTCTATCAGGGGGCCAGCACCTCACTGGATCTTTGATTTCAACTCCATTTTTTCACCCTTGGCCATCTCCCTACTTACATGAACAGAAAACCATGACGTACCGATTCTAACACTGTAGCTTAGGGAAGGACAACTCTATACTCCTTGCCGGCAGACCACCACCACCACCACCACCACCACTGCTGCCGTCACCTCAGTTCACCTTGTTAAAGTATTCGAGAGAGCTGGTGGGGTCTGGTTTGATAGTTGGGGAGTCTGGTTGCCAGGTAGCTGGACACACTGTAGGAGATAAGGTAGTTAGAAGTTGTGTATAAATTGATGGTGTGTACTTTGTGACTTATGATGTATATATGAAAAGCAGTAATATCAGAATCTATCTCTCTCTCTCTTTCACTCATTTGTTACATGTTCAGGGAGAGACAAGCATGTTCTGATCTCCTTGTGTCTACTTTTGCAATAATAAAACCATCACTCAATTAATCTCTCTCTTTCTTATATGTTCCATGTTTAGGGAGGAGGCCAGCATGCTTTGATCTCCTTTTTTCTGTCTACTTTTTCAATAATAAAACCATCAATTAATCAATCACCGTCTCTCTCTCTCTCTTACCTTCCCCATGCTCCGCCACAAACTGGAAAGCCTTGAGGAGCCTGAGTGTTTCCTCCACCGAGCGTCCTACAGGGAGATCATTGACGCTCATGTGCCTCACTACACCCTCAGGATCGATGAGAAACAGCCCCCTCAGAGCCACCCCGTCCCACTCCAGCAGCACACCATAGTCCCAGGAGATGCTCTTGTTGAAGTCCGCCAGAAGGGGGTGGCTACTGTAGTCCACCCAGACCTCCTTGCTGTGAATAGATGCAGGAGTGTGAGATTGTGGTTAGGTTAGGTTAAGTGTGGTTAAGTGTTTTTCGGTATAATTACAAAAAAAGGGTGTGAGAATTTAAGGGGTAAATTTGCATCTTTTTGTTTTATTTGTGTTGAGATGATTTTAAGGTTGTAAAGGCAAAGGGATAAGATTTCTACATCACCAACGGGAGAAAAAAACCCTTGAAAACACCACTAATCATCTCTGTGGCCTTGGAAAATAGTCATGGTGAGAAAGCAAAGCATTTCTGAATCTCTGACCGGCAAGATAGATAGATAGATACCATTTATTAACCACAGCGTCTAGAAATCAAATCTTCATGACACATAATACCTATATACTCACACTAACTTGAGCACAATTCTTATCAAAATAACACAATTCAAACTACAACAAACACCCTCACACACGCACACACACACACACACACACGCATACAGTACAGCCACCAGCCTCCCAGCATCCCAGCCACCCCTCACCTTCCTGGGCATGTTGTTCCAGGCCAGATGGGAGAAATGAGAGTCCGTTGAGACGCCGACCACCTCACAGTTCAGCTCTCGGAAGGCAGGCATATGCTCACTGAAGGTGATAAGCTCCATGGGGCAGACAAAAGTGCTGTACAGAAAGGGAAATAATGTTATAGTAGTAAGGAGTTAGAATTGAGAAACGGAGAGGGGAAAATGAAGTGGTAAGAGATGTAATAGTGTTGAAATAGCTGGAATAGAGAAATGCAGAATGGGGGATAATTAGTGTAGTGAAATAATAATACTAGTGTTCAAAAATGGTATTGAGTTAATAGAATAGAGAAATAAAGGGGAAATGAATGTGCTATAGAGAGAGAGAGGAGTAAATCGCTGTAAGGAAATAGTAAAAGTAATGATGTTTAAGGATTGTAGCGTTAGTGAGTTGAAAGACACATACTCTCTCTCTCTCTCTCTCTCTTGGGATGAAATGGTAAGTAAATTATTTCAGGACTTACTTTCAATAGAGAGCAAAGGAAGGAAGGAAAACCAAGACACTAATCAACAATGAGAACAAAAAAACACCATTAAAAAAATACAATATACAGATTTACACCAATACCATTAAAAATCACAACAAAAAAACAGGACTTTAACTAACGAACAAACACACTCACACTCACAAATCCAAAGGGTAGAAGAACAGCACCAAATATTTGCCACGGAAGTCTTCCAGTGATAATTCCTTAAAATCTCCGTTGACGACCGCCTGAGCCTTGAAGGTCGGTGCCGGCTGTGTCACTGCTGCGGCAAGGCACCGCGAGGAGGTGGCCAACCCGCGCTGTGATGTGGCTGTGACGCGCGGCAGGATGGTGCGAGCTGCCTGTATGGGGATGGAAATTGATTAGCCTCTCTCTCTCTCTCATTCATTCAGTGTGTCTTATTCATTTATCTGAGAGAGAGAGAGAGAGAGAGAGAGAGAGAGAGAGGGAGAGAAAGCAAAATGTGATGAGACAAGTCTATAAAAAGGAAGATTAAAAGAAAATAAAGGAAAAAGAAGGCAGAGATGGGGACCACAAATCTACATGAGTGCTGGTGGAATGATTTAAAAAGAAAAAGCAAAAAGAAGAAAGAGGAAAAAGAAAAAAAAGGAAAAACAAAGTATGAAAGAAAAATTACAACAAAATATGCCCCCCAAAGGGAAAAAAATGGAAATTTAAATAAGAAAAAAAGACAAGGGACTCCAAACTTACACAACTACTGATAGAATAGTAAAAGAACATAAGAAGATAACATTACAGGGAGAGTGAAGAGCCTTGCTTATCATGTTACCTGTTGGCAAGGCACAGGTAGCAAAGAAATACAATAAAGAAATAGATAAACAAATAAAACAGTATAAAAACAAAACAAAAGGTAATAAATAAGGAAAAATAACACAATAAAAGGCTCAGTTCATAATATACAGCAACCTTGAACATGGAGGCTGGGAAGAGGGTAAATTTTTACTTTCACACCAGTCTCAAGTTGGCTTTTCCTACCCTTCCCATCTGTTAGAGCTTTCCATACTAAGTAATTTGACCCCCATATGTAACTGGTGGAAATCAATTATAATGGCGCTAGCAATTTTTGAAGATTTACCGAGTTTTGTGGGGTTAAATTAATTACTCAGTATGGAAAGCTCTAACAGATGGGAAGGGTAGGAAAAGCCAACTTGAGACTGGTGTTAATGTAAAATAATACCGGGAAGAGATGAGGACATACAGAGATAAGGATAAGAATGGCAATAAATCTATACTTTTCCAGGACTAAGGCAATGAAATCCACCCCCCCACCTCTCTCTCTCTCTCTCAAGCAAGCACACACACACACACACACACACACACACACACACACACACACACACACTAATAAATAACAATGAATCTTATCGTCTGATCGAAATAACACGTAACACACACACATACATAACCCCCCCACACAGACACACATATACCCTCCCTATACACACACACACACACACACCCCACACCCCATATTTCCCTGTCAGCACCCCAAATTCACCAGAAAACACGAATATCTCACCGAAACAGCAATATTTCTCAACAAGCCGGCCATGGTGCTCTCTTAGCTGATTGTCCGTCCGTCTGAGTGTCTGGCCGGGTCGAGGGCAGATGCCAGCTGATGAATTAAGCTCCACTCCACTCCTAACACCAAATCAAGTAATCTTTTCTGTATAAACTGTTAAAAAAGGAGGAGTTTTAATGATGTGTGTATCTTTTCATGGTATAATTAGCTGGGATGGGCTGGTGTGGACTGGGAAATGATATATTAGTAGTGGAGGTAAAAATTTAGTATAAAAAGAGGGTAGGTCATAGTAAAGGAAGAGAAATGGAGTTAGTTTAAGGTTTTTTATGCTTATTTGGCAAATAAGGAATCTTCACGTTTATTCTCCATTTTGAACCTGAAAATACAAGAAAGATGAAATAACACGTAAATGTTCATTCCCTCCCCCTCTGTCACACACCGAACTGAATATGACCCTTATATCTCCTGTTATTAGGGTCGTATCACCTTATAAATGACAGTGTAGCATTGTCTGCTCCCTCATCTACCTGCCCTGATGCTCACCTGATACCTGGGAAAAGAATTAAGGGACAAAAATGCAAAAAAACATCAGCCCTTCCAGGTTCTCCTCTCCCAAACCCCAACGTGATGAGGTAAACATGGGCTAGTCTTTTATACGGGAGTTCTTTTGTAACTTTTTTCTATTTTTGACTGTTTTCTCCTTATTTTTGCTACTTTTAAGGGTTTTTCTGGGTTTGGGTATTTTTCTGGTTATAGTTTGATGTTTTTTTTAATGTGTTTTTATCGTGTTTGTGTTAATTTTGGGGTATTTTAATGTTCATGTCAACTAACAGTCTGAATGTTTGCACTCTTCCTCGGCTTCGTCTTGCTTAGTTTTTTTGTTTGAATTGTTATTGTTATTTTGTGATGTTTGTAAGAAGAGAAGGATGTATTGTTGTTTGTTGTTATTATTGTTAGTGTTTGTTGCTTGTTGTAGTGTGTGTGTGTGTGTGTGTGTGTGTGTGTGTGTGTGTGTGTGTGTGTGTGTGTGTGTGTGTGTTAACAAGTGTATCTGAGAGAGAGAGAGAGAGAGAGAATGCTTACCAGTGCTCGGTGATTTCATTCCCTTTTATATTTCTTCTCCTATTCCTCTCATCTCGTCACTCCTCTTCTCCGAGTCCTGCTGTGGAAGAAAGGTCACACAGAATGAGTTTAAACAAGAGAGGTTAGATGTGATGAGAGTTTAATGGGGAGATAAGTACAGTATAGGAAAGAAGTAGAGGAAAGACAGCGAGGATGTTCAGTGGAAGAAAGAGATAATTGAGTGGGGAGTGTCACTGAGGAAGAGAGAATAGTTATGTACACGGAAGTTTGTGTCCTGCTAATGGATGGATGCAAGGTTAGAATTTATGACCGAATAATAACAACTTTTACTCTCAAATTTTAGGGAGATCAGAAGTCAAACAGTAAAGAGAGCATAATCATTGAGAAATAAACAAGGCAGCAAATAGTTTACCTTGTCCTTGCCCGTCTAACCACGTCCCAGCAGACATTAAGGTGCATCAGCTGGCTAGTCACGGGGAACTGTAGGGACGGCGAGGAGATGCTGGAGAGAGAGATGAGAACCAAATTAATAATGTTGATAAGTAAACAGTATTCACATAGACAGCTAATTTTGTTACAATACAGGAAAATAAGGGAATACCCAAGAAGATATCAGATCTGCACACACACACACACACACACACACACACACACACACACACACACACACGATGTATATAACAGAAAATACCTCAATAGACCTGGAAAAATTATTTCACAATGCTAGATATGAAAAGAGCAAATATAACAGTGTAACAGTATCACAGCATCACACACACACACACACACACACACACACACAAACACACGATGTATATACCAGAACATGCCTTAACATACCTGGAAAAATCACTTCACAATGCTAGATATGGAGAGAGCCAATAAAACAATATAACATCACAACACATGCACCACGCACGCACACACACACACACACACACACACACACACACACACACACACACACACACACACACACACACACACGATGTATATACCAGAACATACCTTAACATACCTGGAAAAATCACTGGAGAGAGCCAATAAAACAATATAACAGCACAACACATGCACCACGCACGCACACACACACACACACACACACACACACACACACACACACACATACACACACATGGTAAACATGCAGTAAATCATCTTATATAAGGGTGATAAAAGTCAGGAATTGGCAGCAGGAAGGGGCCCGCCATTGTGACGTCACGGCTCATGACGTCACAGCCTAGCCCCGTGCTCTAAGTTGACTGTCCATATTTACGTACGTATTTTAGGGGAGACCATTTTAAAAATGACCTTTCGAAAAAACGCTTTCAGACCAAAAATCTGGACATAATCCGGCTGGATAAATACTCTAACTAATTCCCAAAGCATAAATAAACTCCAAACAACACTAATTGTAAAGAATTTCCACTAGAAAAAAGTATTTTACAAAAATATGACCCTTATTAAAACTCATTAAATACTCGCTCACTATCCCTTCAAAGAAACCAAAAACCACCTCAAAGTACTTGAGTAATTCCTTCTAATTATTCTTAACACTTTAGAGTGATCTAGAGGCAGAAATAAATAATTTACAGGCTGATAAATAAATAATTTATGCAACTTTAAACACCGCTGGCAAACAATTTTAACCTCTACTGATTTCACTGAGCTTTACGCACAAAACATAGTTTGATATGGACTATCTTTGGCAATTAATAAGAACTTGATACTGCCTCAAATAAAGAATGGTCTTGGGCGTCCCAATTATTTTGGCGCAAAAAGCCGCCCTTATTTACGATTATCATAACGCCAACCACAGCTATCTCCACACCACACACGCATGGCAGACATTCAAAACAGCCCACAGTACTCATAGAAAGCATTAAATTTTACTGTTGAGCCCAAATAAATAGTCCAGGCATAAATGAAAATATCCTTAAATATGGGCGGGCTAGCGGGCGGCTGAAGCGGCGGTGGGGGCCCGGGCTTTGCTCCCGAACCCCCTCATATCTCACTTAAACCTTCACTAAATTTAAACTTGACCACGAAAGCTATGTCTGAATGGCTAATATGAAAGCTTACTACCATGGCTGCATACTGTGGCAAGATGAGCCTATAATAATGAGAGATGAACCTGAAAATGACCGATGAAATGAGAAGCAAAGATGACGCCGCGGTCTGTTGTGGGACCCCCCCCCCCCCACCTCCCTTAAAGGAGTGACTCGCCTAAATAAACACTGACACGGTAAAGTTTGTGTCATCGGGGCTGTAGATACCTTGATAGCGTAGTCTACCTTCTGTCACTCTATGTTGCAGCTTCAGTGCAGTAATTAGATGACTTGGACACTTACTCTGTCCTTAAAAGCACTCGTCAAGTCCTGCTACTCACCGTAGAAATCGTCTTAATATGTCACTATAATGGTAAAACACTCCTGTAATCTCAATAGTCACTTTCACCAAACACTTAACCCGAGAAAATCGTCTTGCTATGCTATTGGAATGGTAAAAACGCTTAAAATTCCCACCCAGAGGCTTTTCAATAGGTTAAAAGTAGCTAATCTATCCACACCTTAACCCACCGAGCACTGAGAAACCACTGATTCAGGGGCTGGGCAGACAGACACCAGCGCCCCCACCCCACCCTCTCTGGTTGGGAAATAGCTTGATCTTACAAGCAGCACTCAGGCCAAAAAGTAATTGTATTTTTCCATTTTTTCTTCACACAGCTAATAATTCATGTAAGTTATATGCAAAAAATCTAGATAGACAATATGCAAATATATATAAACCCCCTTACATGTCAAAAGTAAAGCTAATTAGCGAACAATAACAAAAACAAGCCAAACAAACAAGGCCAAACAGTAGTCCTATCTTGCCAATTTGATATTCACACAGTATAATATACGCTACTAAATCAAGTAGGTTATGCAAACAATAGAGATGAACAATGCAATAATTAATATAAAACACCTTAAGCATCAATGAAAATCAAATTAACGAAAATAATCTATAAATTAGCGAATGAAACGAGGCAAAACAGGGCAAAGAGATCATTTGACACTGATGAAACGCCCAGAAAATCAAGAAATACCACAAAATCAGTGTGTAAGAGTAAATAAAGTAAAGAAGTAATAAAACAAGTCATCAAACACTTGCAAAACACCAAAGCAACCAAGAAATGTCAAGAAAAAGCGTAAGTAAGTCTATAAACGTAGAAAACAAACGGGGAAAAAACTAACACTGGAAAAGTGAGAAAACAATCTCTCTCTCTCTCTCTCTCTGAACTTTTAACAGTGATAGATATTCCTAATTATTACCGTACGTATATGGCGGACTATATTATAAGGAGAACTGGTATATAAGGTGACCTTCAGTTTTTGAGGGAAGAATTTAGGGCATTGAGCAATTACCGGTGTACGAGAGGACCTCCTTAATGACGTAGGAAGGGAGGGAGGGAGGGAGGGAGCTCATAAGGGTTAGCTGAGGGTAAGGGACTCCATCACTGCTGATACGCAATATGAGGGGCTTGTGTGGCGATTGAGTACGTTGTTACCATGACAAAACTGACTTGTCTTTGTTCTGCACAACTCCAGCAGGTGTTTGTCAACTCCAAAATGGCAGGAATAGGGCCATAGTTTGTGTTAGTCTGATTGGTAACTGCTTGTTATTACTATTATTGTTATTATGATGGTGTGGTTGGAATGAGGCGTACCAGGTGTGGGGTGAGGGAGGGAGGGATGGATGGAGGGCGTCACCACTAGATTCCTCCCTCCCCCCACTGACGCCACTCACTTCACCATAAATCACGGGCTCTGTCTCTCTCTCTCTCTCTCTCTCTCTCTGGAAAGCAACAGGTCACTCAGTAAACAATGTACATACCATCTTTACGTTGAAATCCTCTTGTTTCACTTGAACTTGTAGCAGAGAACTGAACACTACTGTCTGTACACAACTCACAAAACCCAAGAAACACCCATAAAACACAGCACAACAATGAAATAAACCAATTTTAAACCAATAAGTAAAACCAACCCTCAAAACCTTAAAAAACACTATTAAAACCTCCAAATAACCCCCCAAAACATAAAAACACCCCTAAAAACCTTGAAAACACTATCATAACCCTAAATCAACCCAAAAACACCTTCAAAAACCCTGAAAACTTAGTAAAAGCATGAAATATAACACTTTTCACCACTTACAAGAGAGAAAGCAGACTCCGGAACACTTCAAATCTCCCCAAAAAACTATAAAAATACCCTTTAGAACACCAAAAACACCAATAAAACCCTTAAAAACGCTATCATATCCCTAAATCAACTCTAAAACACCATTAAAAAACCTTAAAACACAGTAAAAACATGAAATAAACCACTTTTGAACCTTAACGAGAGGAAAGCAAGATCTAAACATGTTCTTGGTGGTGGTCGGCGGCATTCACTTCTAACGGTAGTTTTCATATATTTTTTACCTTTTTACACCTTTATTCCACCAAGACAGTGAGTTAGGAGGCAGAAAAAGGTGTGTGGTGACCTTATCTTCCTTCACATTGCTGGTAAGGGCGCGGTAACCCATTGAAATAAGGGAAAATAAGGGTTTTTAAGGGGATGTCCCCGTTTTAAGGTACCTTTTGAATGAGGTGCGGTAATATTTTTCGTGTTTTTCGCTGAATGAACGCGATTTTGAGGGTAATTGTTGATAAATGATAAAATTCAACCCTTAAACTACATTCCCTTAAATTTTTACACTAATACACCGATAAATTAATTAAAAAAAGCACCTTAAAAAAAACATAACATTTTCTCTCCAAATCGCACGCTATATTAACCCATTTTTCTCTCATTCCCCATTAATTTTCACCCATTTTCTACACGTACCATTATAAATCAATCCTTTGCTGTCCCTCCCCTCCCCATGCAATGCTGGGGAGGGTAGAGATTGGGGAGATAATGGGAGATAAATGGGGAGGAGTGTGTGGGGAGGAATGAGGGAGAATTTAAGGGCTGGTTGCCTATGGGGTTAGCTTAGGGTGTTTTTAGGGTTATTTTGGGGGTTTAGGTAAGGTTTGTTTGTATTTTTAGGTCTTAAGGGCTTTTGGGGAGTTTGGGGGGGTTAAATTAAGTTTTGGGGAGATTAGGTTAAATTTGGGGGTTTTAGGGGGTTAAGTTTAGGGTTTTGGGAAGAATTTGTTTTTTGGGGGTTTGGAGAGGTTTTAGGGATTTAGGTTAGGTTTTTTGGGGGGTTTCGTGTGTGTGTGTGTGTATTTTTGTGTGTGCGTTTTATTGTGTGTGTGTGTGTGTGTGTGTGTGTGTGTGTGTGTGTGTGTGTGTGTGTGTTTGGTTTGGGGTGTATTGGGGTGTGGCAGGATATTTTGACAAGGATAATGCTTTAGTATGAGAACTGAAGAGCTTCTTAAGCTTCTTAGTTTATTACATAAGTTACTACATGCAAAAACATCATCAAAACACTGCACTTCCCATCCAATACTTCTAATACATGGTACTTCATACAATAAGGAGCACAACATTGCTGTAACACCAACAAATACTTTACTACAATACTACACCTTTTACTAACGAAGCAAGCTACAAAAAATGACAGAACATACTAACACAACATCCCTCACACAAGTAAGCTGAGGAAGACAGGCAGATAGAGAGAGGGCAACACAGGGGCCTGAAAATTTTATGCGCTTTTTATTTTCATGGTTTTTGTTGACCTTGGCCAACTTCAGCCGCTTACATAAAGAACAAAATCATTCATGCTGCCCTTTGCTTTGAGTTCTCTCTATTCCTCCTGTCTTGTTTTCAAACCTGCAAACTACTAATATATCCATGATTTAATTCTAAGATAGCAGATTTCCTTCACTTTATAATACAGTGTCATGAAATTGAAGGGCTGTTGGGAGAAATATGTTGTTTGTTTGCTACACGTTTAGTAATGAGACAGAAATGTGTGAAGCAGTTAGTTATCAAAAGGAGCATTGATTATTGCCAGTGTTAACCCCTTCAGTACAGGGACACATTTTCAAATTCATTGTGTTCAGTTTTTGCTGATTTTATACAGCTCCAGAAACTCATGTGGGGATTTAAATGGTGCAGCCTCAGCCCATTAATCAGTTAGTCTTCTGACCTCCTTACACCCTTCCTGATGTCAATAAAATCATTTTATCACAACCAAAACTTGCGGCAAATCTGTGTCCCAGTACTGCAGAAAGTTAACTTGCATCCTAAACCACACCTGCTGACACACACACACACAAAGTACAAGATACATACCTACAGTGCAGTACAAGTCAAATTTTTCATAAGATCTCCATATTGGCCACAAATAACAAAATGGAAACCTTCACCATAACTAACTGATAATAATGATGATGACAAGAGATTCCCAATAAACTGACATTACATTATTTTTAAACTGGTTAGTTAGGGAGTTATTATTGACTTCAATTGTTTATAGCAACCCAGAGTAGAATTATCATGTATACTAAAACTTTACTTGATGACTTGGGTATGAGGTGGCTTTGTTACAAGTAGCTATTTTGATGGAGAAATTAATCAAGTTTAACTAAGTGCAAAGCTAATTATCAACAGTGCATTGATTATTGTACAACTACATCCCTCTCTCTCTCTCTCTCTCTCTTTATCTACTTCTTACCATTTCTATTCTTATTTTGCATTCTTTTTATCTTTCTTATTTACTTTAATCTCGCAGCATCCTTTCCTCCCTTTGCCTCGTTTCTCTTCTCTCCTTTCCTACTGTCTTTGAGCGCTTCTCTTTTCTTCCTGCTTCTGCTCTTCCATCACTCAATGTCTCATCTTCATTTCCTCAGATCTGTACAGGACAAGGAAAATAAATAAATATACAAATACATATACACCTACAAAGAGCAAAGGTGTTTAAGAATTGAGGGGAAGTTTGAATACACAGGGTTATATTATTCTCATTTTTACAAGGTGAACTGGTATAGAAATGTTAACTTTCTCTCTCTCTGTGCATCCATACAATGAATATTTTCTACAGTGCTGGTAATATCAACAAGTGACATCCATAATTGTAAAAGGCTAAATACTTTTACTCATCTATTTCAGTTACTTATTTCTTTTTTATAATGTAGTTGGTAAAAAATACGAGGAAAGCGACAAAAAAACCTCACTGAGGCAAAACTCTCACAGTTAAATAGATAAATCAGCCAAGATTCAAGGAAAATTATATGATGATGACAGACAATAAACTTACCTGGAGTTCACATTATGATGACTATCTCTTGCATATTCATCAAAAGCAGTGATGGTGATCCCATTTTTTAAGGTGGGAATCTTGAAGTACACACTATGGACGCACACACGCCACAGGCAAGGCCGTCAGTCAGTCAGTCAGTCCGTACCACAAGCTAATAGTATCCTCAGGTGTTTGAGAGCCTCGGCCAGGACAGAGGATCTCCACCATCACCCTGCACAAAAAGGAACATTAAAGATGTATCCTATGGATAAAATAATAAGTGAAATGCCAAGATATACACACTTAAACACACTCTAACCTAACCTAATCTACACTCAAAAAACGCACTCAAATACACCCAAAACGCACTCAAAATACATCTTTCACACCAAAACGTACTTAACCTAAGCAAACACACTCAAAAACAGACAAAACGCACTCAAAAACAGACAAAACACTCAAAAACAGACAAACCACAAACAAACACTCAAAACACATAAAACACATACAGAACCCCACCAAACTCTGACCAAATCTAACCTAACCTAACTACCATTATAACACCATTATAACAACAAAAAAAAAAACAAAAAAAAACAAAAAAACAAAAAAAAAAAAAAAAAAAAAAAAAAAAAAAAAAAAAAAAAAAAAAAACACGCAAAACATATGAAATTAAAACACTTTAATTTTGTCACTAAACTTAACGTAATCCTTAAAAATAAACAGAAAAATAAGTTAATTACAATGCTCCTAACCTAACGTAACCTAATTCCTAAAAAAAAATAAAGAAAATGAGTAAATTACAATATTCCTAACCTAATACGACCCTAACCTAATAAATCCTTAAAAATAACCCATAAAAAGAGTTAATAACAATAATTCTTACCTAAAACAGCGAAAAGCCCTTAAAAATTCCTTAAAAATACCTAACCTAATATGATCCTTAAAAATAATCCCACAAAAGAATTAATGACAACAATTCTAACCTAAAACAGCAGAAAACCCTTAACAATTCCTTAAAAACACATAACCTAATATAATCCTTATAAATAAACAAAAAAAAACTAAACTAACCTAACCTAATCTGATTTAACCATCATCTGAGCCTAAAAAAGTGAAAAATCCTTAAAAACCCTTAACAATTCCCTAAAAAACACCTAACCTAATTTCATCCTGAAAAAAAATAAAAAACCCTAATCTAACCTAACCTAATCTGATCTAACCTTAATCCAAACTTTAAAAAGCGAAAAACCCTTAAAAACCCCTAACCTAATTTAATTCTGAAAAAAAAAAAAACATTAACCTAATCTAATCTAATCTAACCTTAATTTGAACCTATAAAAAAAAATAAAAAAAAAAAAAAAACCTAACCTAATATAATCCCTAATTCAATCCTGGAAAAGAAAAAAAAATAAACTAACCTTAATCCGAACCTAAAAGAAAAAGCAAAAAACCCTTAAAAATTCCTTAGAAAACACCCAAACCTAATTTAATCCTGAAAAAAAAAAATAATAAAAAAAAAAAAAACGTAAACTAACCTTAATCCGAACCTAAAAAAGCAAAAAACCCTTAAAAATTCCTTAAAAAACACCCTATCCTAATATAATCCTTAATAAAATAAACAAAAAAAATCACCTTAACCTAACCTAATCTGATCTAACCTTAATCTAAAATAATCATCTGAAGTAAGTACGGTGTTCAATGCAGACCTTCCACAGTCTCTTAGCTGCCCTGTGATTGGTCAGTTTGAACCCCACAGTACTCTCGAAAGTCTCAAATTCTCTCCCGGCCGTATCTTGATGTAGAAATTAGACCGCTTGTAAGATATCTTTAGAATCTTGGGCCACGCAAATCGGTTGATGCGAAATCTGTAGAAAAAGTGAGCTAGCTTTAATTTGGTGGTGGTTCGGGCAATGCAGGTTGTGTGGGTGTCTGCGGGGATGGTTGGTCTATCTGTACACCAAGTTTTGCATACATAGGTGTTGTGTGTGCAAAGTTATACATAAATGAACTTTGTGGTGCACAAAACAATTTGGGTTTCTGACTATTTTTTAAGTACAGAAGTTAAGAGAAAATTAGAGATATATTTAATTTTAGAGAGAGAGAGAGAGAGAGAGAGAGAGAGAGAGAGAGAGAGAGAGAGAGAGAGAGAGAGAGAGAGAGAGAGAGGTATGGTCATGTGCGTAAATGATTTCTAAACACACAAAATAAAAAAAACCCTCTTAACCTTAACCTAATATTTTCCCCCCCTCCTAAACCCACCTTCCTAACAGTAGCCGCTTCAATATGGCCCACGTCAGGGAAGGCAAGAAGGTTAGGGGCCATTTAAGTGAGTCTGGCGGCCACGAGGCAAGCAGCATCTGTCACCACACACTGGAACCAAGTGACAAACAGTGGTGCGTCCGTCTTGCCGCCCACCGACCCACCACCCAGCAGTGTCTTGTTCACAAACACCATGGAGATTGACACTACCCTGCGAAGGAAAGAGAGAGAGTAAATTTTCTTCTTGTTTCTGTTTCTTCCTCCTTCTCGTCTTTGGCAAATGATCTCTTTTCTTCAATCACACAGAGACTACAACTATAAAATAAACAAGCAAAACACACAGAAAAACCCACAACTAACCAGTGAAAAAAAAAAAAATACAATAAATAAAATAATACTTGTTGTGAAAAAGACACACTTCACCTAACCTAATTAAACTTAACCTAATCTTATTAAAACTAAAAACGAAATAAACAAGCAAAACACACAGAAAACCCCACAACTAACCAGTGAAAAAGTAATAAAAAAATAATACTTGTAGTGAAAGAGACATACTTCTCCTAACCTAATTAAACTTAACCTAACCTTATTAAACCTAATTAACAAAATAAACGAGCAAAACACGCAGAAAACCCCATAACTAACCAGTGAGAAAAAGGAAAGGATAAATAAAATAATAAAACCACAAATAAGGCCAATACATAAATGGAAAATAAATAAATAAAACCCAATACAGAGAAGGTCCATAAGAAGCCAATACAGAAATACATAAAAAAACATCAAAAATACAACCAATACATAAGCACAGAGACACAGAAAACCACCACAAATAGCCAATACATAATCCTAATACCTTCCCCTCCCAAAATCAGCTGATCGAGAAAAACACTGCGTCATCGCCTCACATCCCCTATTTAGACCCCACTGGTGGCCTTTCAGTGGGGTTATTTAGCAATTTCCCGTGTCTGTATAGCTTGTGTGTTGGTTTGAGGGGGTGTGTGGTAGAGAGAAAGGTCGATAATGGCTTACACGAGAAGTATTCATCTTGCCAGCTGGTCTGTGTCTCTCTCTCTCCCTCGTAAGAATAGGGTGGTGGTCAGTGGAGGATGTTTTCAAATCTTGATTTGACTCTTTTTGTCAGATGATCTTTTTCCCCACAAGGGCGTGATGCTATGGAAGAAAAAGATATGGTAAGTTAGTTTTAATACGTTTCTATGGTTTAAAAAGAGGATAAAGTAGGTTTTTACAAGGATGTGATATATTTCAGCTGCTTTCTCTCATGTATATATTTCAGCTTCCATCAATAGTTGAAAGAAAACAATATATATGAAACAGACAGACAGAGAAAGAGAGAGACAGATAGACACATTGGTTAGGGTTATTACATTTAGAAATAACAAGAGTACTATAGCAGTTTTCAGTGGCATTTTGTGGAAGAAAATGGAAATGATTTCATTAGGTGCCGCAACAGCTTAGGTCATATGCAAGGATATTAGAATTCTTGGTCATATGGCACCACTAGACACACACACACACAATCATTGTGTCTTGCTGATGGAAGAAATGATAGAATTTATGACCGAATAATAACAACTTTACTTTCAAATCTTAGGTTACGTTAGAAGTCCAACAGTAAAGAGAACATAATCGTTAAGAAATAAACAAGGCAGCAAATAGTTTACCTTGTCCTTGGCTGTCTCGACACGGCCCAGCAGCTGGCTAGTCACGGGGAACTGAAAGGACGGTGGAGGAGGCGCGGAGGCAGATGAGAAGCATATTAACAATGTTGATAAGTAAACAGTATTCACACAGACAGCTGATTCTGATACAACACAAGAAAATACGGGAAACTGCAAGAAGAGATCAGATCTGCAGGTGGCAGGTCCTGCATCAAACATTAATATACCGATATATTTCCACCTCTCATCTCCAGCCTATTGACTCACCACTCACTCACATACACTCACACACACACGCACGCACGCACGCACGCACGCAACACACACGCAAACACGCAAAAACGGTAAACATACAGTAAATCA
>CM035218.1:1197524-1212524 GCA_020233015.1 Callinectes sapidus
AGATTTGCACTTAGTTAAACTTGATTAATTTCTCCATCAAAATAGCTACTTGTAACAAAGCCACCTCATACCCAAGTCATCAAGTAAAGTTTTAGTATACATGATAATTCTACTCTGGGTTGCTATAAACAATTAAACTCAATAATAACTCCCTAACTAAACAGTATAAAAATAATGTGATGTCAGTTCATTGGGAATCTCTTGTCATCATCATTATTATGAGTTAGTAATGGTGAAGGTTTCCATTTTGTTATTTGTGGCCAATATAATATGGAGATCTTATGAAAAATTTGACTTGTACTGCACTGTAGGTATCTTGTACTGTGGGTGTGTGTGTGTGTGTGTGTCAGCAGGTGTGGTTTACGATGCAAGTTAACTTTCTGCAGTACTGGGACACAGATTTGCCACAAGTTTTGGTTGTGATGAAATTATTTTATTGACATCAGGAAGGGTGTAAGGAGGTCAGAAGACTAGCTGATTAATGGGCTGAGGCTGCACCATTTAAATCCCCACATGAGTTTCTGGAGCTGTATAAAATCAGCAAAAAATGAACACAATGAATTTGAAAATGTGTCCTTGTACTGACGGGGTTAACACTGGCAATAATCAATGCTCCTTTTGATAACTAACTGCTTCACACATTTCTGTCTCATTACTAAACGTGTAGCAAACAAACACCATATTTCTCCCAAAAGCCCTTCAATTTCATGACACTGTATTATAAAGTGAAGGAAATCTGCTATCTTAGAATTAAATCATGGATATATTAGTAGTTTGCAGGTTTGAAAACAAGACAGGAGGAATAGAGAGAACTCGAAGCAAAGGGCATCATGAATGATTTTGTTCTTTATGTAAGAGGCTGAAGTTGGCCAAGGTCAACAAAAACCATGAAAATAAAAAGCGCATAAAATTTTCAGGCCCCTGTGTTGCACTCTCTCTATCTGCCTGTCTTGCTCAGCTTACTTGTGTGAGGGATGTTGTGTTAGTATGTTCTGTCATTTTTTGTAGCTTGCTTCGTTAGTAAAAGGTGTAGTATTGTAGTAAAGTATTTGTTAGTGGTACAGCAATGTTGTGCTCCTTATTGTATGAAGTACCATGTATTAGAAGTATTGGATGGGAAGTGCAGTGTTTTGATGATGTTTTTGCATGTAGTAATTTATGTAATAAACTAAGAAGCTTAAGAAGCTCTTCAGTTCTCATACTAAAGCATTATCCTTGTCACACCCCAATATCTTTCCACACCCCAATACACCCGAAACCAAACACACACACACACACACACACACACACAATAAAACGCACACACAAAAATACACACACACATACGAACCCCCCCAAAAAACCTAACCTAAATCCCTAAAACCTCTCCAAACCCCCAAAAAACAACAAATTCTCCCCAAAACCCTAAACTTTACCCTCTAACACCCCCAAATTTAACCTAATCACCCCAAAACTTAATTTAACCCCCCAAGACTCCCCAAAAGCCCTTAAAACCTAAAAATACACACAAACCTTACCTAAACCCCAAAAATAACCCTAAAAACACCCTTAACTAACCCCATAGCCAACCAGCCCTTAAATTCTCCCTCATTCCTCCCCACACACTCCACCCCATTTATCTCCCATTATCTCCCCAATCTCTACCCTCCCCAGAATTGCATGGGGAGGGGAGGGACAGCAAAGGATTGATTTATAATGATACGTGTAGAAAATGGGTGAAAATTAATGGGGAATGGGAGAAAAATGGGTTAATATAGCGTGCAATTTGGAGAGAAAATGTTATGTTTTTTTTTAAGGTGCTTTTTTTTAATTAATTTATCGGTGTATTAGTGTAAAAATTTAAGGGAATGTACTTTAAGGGTTGAATTTTATCATTTATCAACAATTACCCTCAAAATCGCGTTCATTCAGCGAAAAACACGAAAAATATTACCGCACCCCATTCAAAAGTTACCTAAAAACGGGGACATTCCCTTAAAAACCCTTATTTTCCCTTATTTCAATGGGTTACCGCGCCCTTACCAGCAATGTGAAGGAAGATAAGGTCACCACACACCTTTTTCTGCCTCCTAACTTACTGTCTTGGTGGATTAAAGGTGTAAAAAGGTAAAAAATATATGAAAACTACCGTTAGAAGTGAATGCCGCCGACCACCACCAAGAACATGTTTATATCTTGCTTTCCTCTCGTTAAGGTTCAAAAGTGGTTTATTTCATGTTTTTACTGTGTTTTAAGGTTTTTTTAATGGTGTTTTAGAGTTGATTTAGGAATATGATAGCGTTTTTAAGGGTTTTATTGGTGTTTTTGGTGTTCTAAAGGGTGTTTTTATAGTTTTTTGGGGAGATTTGAAGTGTTCCGGAGTCTGCTTTCTCTCTTGTAAGTGGTGAAAAGTGTTATATTTCATGCTTTTACTAAGTTTTCAGGGTTTTTGAGGATGTTTTTGAGTTGATTTAGGGTTATGATAGTGTTTTCAAGGTTTTTAGGGGTGTTTTTATGTTTTGGGGGGTTATTTGGAGGTTTTAATAGTGTTTTTTAAGGTTTTGAGGGTTGGTTTTACTTATTGGTTTTAAATTGGTTTATTTCATTGTTGTGCAGTGTTTTATGGGTGTTTCTTGGGTTTTGTGAGTTGTGTACAGACGGTAGTGTTCAGTTCTCTGCTACAAGTTCAAGTGAATTACCAAGTGAAACAAGAGGATTTCAACGTAAAGATGGTATGTACATTGTTTACTGAGTGACCTGTTGCTTTCCAGAGAGAGAGAGAGAGAGATAGAGAGAGAGAGAGAGAGAGAGAGAGAGAGAGAGAGAGCCCCCGTGATTTATGGTGAAGTGAGTGGCGTCAGTGGGGGGAAGGAGGCATTTAGTGGTGATTCCCTCCCTCCATCCCTCCCTCCCTCACCCCACACCTGGTACGCCTCATTCCAACCACACCATCATAATAACAATAATAGTAATAACAAGCAGTTACCAATCAGACTAACACAAACTATGGCCCTATTCCTGCCATTTTGGAGTTGACAAACACCTGCTGGAATTGTGCAGAACAAAGACAAGTCAGTTTTGTCATGGTAACAACGTACTCAATCGCCACACAAGCCCCTCATATTGCGTATCAGCAGTGATGGAGTCCCTTACCCTCAGCTAACCCTTACGAGCTCCCTCCCTCCCTCCCTCCCTTCCTACGTCATTAAGGAGGTCCTCTCGTACACCGGTAATTGCTCAATGCCCTAAATTCTTCCCTCAAAAACTGAAGGTCACCTTATATACCAGTTCTCATTATAATATAGTCCGGCATATACGTTCGGTAATAATTAGGAATATCTATCACTGTTAAAAGTTCAGAGAGAGAGAGAGAGAGAGAGATTGTTTTCTCACTTTTCCAGTGTTAGTTTTTTTCCCCGTTTGTTTTCTACGTTTATAGACTTGCTTACGCTTTTTCTTGACATTTCTTGGTTGCTTTGGTGTTTTGCAAGTGTTTGATGACTTGTTTTATTACTTTTTTACTTTATTTACTCTTACACACTGATTTTGTGGTATTTCTTGATTTTCTGGGCGTTTCACCAGTGTCAAATGATCTCTTTGCCCTGTTTTGCCTCGTTTCATTCGCTAATTTATAGATTATTTTCGTTTATTTGATTTTCATTGATGTTTAAGGTGTTTTATATTAATTATTGCATTGTTTATCTCTATTGTTTGCATAACCTACTTGATTTAGTAGCGTATATTATACTGTGTGAATATTAAATTGGCAAGATAGGACTACTGTTTGGCCTTGTTTGTTTGGCTTGTTTTTGTTATTGTTCGCTAATTAGCTTTACTTTTGACATGTAAGGGGGTTTATATATATTTGCCTATTGTCTATCTAGATTTTTTGCATATAACTTACATGAATTATTAGCTGTGTGAAGAAAAAATGGAAAAATACAATTACTTTTTGGCCTGAGTGCTGCTTGTAAGATCAAGCTATTTCCCAACCAGAGAGGGTGGGGTGGGGGCGCTGGTGTCTGTCTGCCCAGCCCCTGAATCAGTGGTTTCTCAGTGCTCGGTGGGTTAAGGTGTGGATAGATTAGCTACTTTTAACCTATTGAAAAGCCTCTGGGTGGGAATTTTAAGCGTTTTTACCATTCCAATAGCATAGCAAGACGATTTTCTCGGGTTAAGTGTTTGGTGAAAGTGACTATTGAGATTACAGGAGTGTTTTACCATTATAGTGACATATTAAGACGATTTCTACGGTGAGTAGCAGGACTTGACGAGTGCTTTTAAGGACAGAGTAAGTGTCCAAGTCATCTAATTACTGCACTGAAGCTGCAACATAGAGTGACAGAAGGTAGACTACGCTATCAAGGTATCTACAGCCCCGATGACACAAACTTTACCGTGTCAGTGTTTATTTAGGGGAGTCACTCCTTTAAGGGAGGTGGGGGGATCCCACAACAGACCGCGGCGTCATCTTTGCTTCTCATTTCATCGGTCATTTTCAGGCTCATCTCTCATTATTATAGGCTCATCTTGCCACAGTATTCAGCCATGGTACTAACCTCTCATATTAGCCATTGAGACATAGCTTTCGTGGTCAAGTTTAAGGTTAGTGAAGTTTTAAGTGAGATATGAGGGGGGGTTCGGTAGCAAACCCCGGGCCCCCGCCGCCGCCCCCGCCGCCCGCGGCCGCCCGCTATCCGGCTCATATTTAAGGATATTTTCATTTATGCCGGGACTATTTATTTGGGCTCAACAGTAAAATTTAATGCTTTCTATGAGTACTGTGGGCTGTTTTGAAGGTCTGTCTTGCGTGTGGGGGGTAGAGATAGCTGTGGTTGACGTTATGATGATCGTAAATTAGGGCGGCTTTTTGCGCCAAAATAATTGGAACGCCCAAGACCATTCTTTATTTGAGGCATTATCAAGTTCTTATTAATTGCCAAAGATCGTCCATATCAAACTACGTTTTGTGCGTAAAGCTCAGTGAAATCAGTGGAGGGAAAATTTTTTTTGTAGCGGTGTTAAAATTGCATTAATTATTTATTTATCAGCCTGTGAATGATTTATTTCTGCCTCTAACTCACTCCAAAGTGTTGAAAGTAATTGAAAATAACTAGTCAAGTCTTTTGAAGTGGTTTTTGGTTTCTTTCAAGGGATAGTGAGCGAGTATTTAACGAGTTTTAAAAAGGGTCATATTTTTATAAAATACTTCTTTTCTAGTGGAAATTCTTTAAAATTACTGTTGTTTAGAGTTTGTTTTTATTTTGGGAATTAGTTAGAGTATTTATCCAGCCGGAATATGGCCAAATCTTTGGTCTGAAAGCGTTTTTTCGAAAGGTCATTTTTAAAATGGTCTCCCCTAAAATACGTACGTAAATATAGACCGTCAACTTAGAGTACGGGGGTCAGGCTGTGACGTCATCAGCCGTGACGTCATAATGGCGGGCCCTGCTCCCTTGCCTTCTGACTCTTTATCTAGCATATTATATCATGATTTACTGTATGTTTACCGTGTTTGCGTCTTTGTGTGTGTGTGTGTGTGTGTGTGTGTGTGTGTGTGTGTGTGTGTTGCATGCGTGCGTGTGTGTGTGAGTGAGTGTGTGTGAGTGAGTGCTGAGTCAATAGGCTGGAGATGAGAGGTGGAAATATATCGGTATATTTATGTTTGATGCAGGACCTTCCACCTGCAGATCTGATCTCTTCTTGCAGCTTCCCTTGTATTTTCTTGTGTTGTATCAGAATCAGCTGTCTGTGTGAATACTGTTTAATCATCAACATTGTTATTATGCTTCTCATTTCTCCTCAGCGCCTCCTCCACCGTCCTTTCAGTTCCCCGTGACTAGCCAGCTGCTGGGCCGTGGCGAGACAGCCAAGGACAAGGTAAACTATTTGCTGCCTTGTTTATTTCTTAATGATTATGTTATCTTTACTGTTGGACTTCTAACGTAACCTAAGATTTGAAAGTAAAGTTGTTATTATTCGGTCATAAATTCTATCCTTTCTTCCATCAGTAAGACACAATGATTGTGTGTGTGTGTGTGTGTCTAGTGGTGCCATATGACCAAGAATTCTAATATCCTTGCATATGACCCAAGCTGTTGCGGCACCTAATGAAATCATTTCCATTTTCTTCCACAAAATGCCACTGAAAACTGCTATAGTACTCTTGTTATTTCTAAATGTAATAACCATAACCAATGTTTCTATCTGTCTCTCTCTTTCTCTGTCTGTCTGTTTCATATATATTGTTTTCTTTCAACTATTGATGGAAGCTGAAATATATACTGTACATGAGAGAAAGCAGATTAAATATATCACATCTTTGTAAAAACCTACTTTATCCTCTTTTTAAACCATAGAAACGTATTAAAACTAACTTACCATATCTTTTTCTTCCATAGCATCACGCCCTTGTGGGGAAAAAGATCATCTGACAAAAAGAGTCAAATCAAGATTTGAAAACATCCTCCACTGACCACCACCCTATTCTTACGAGGGAGAGAGAGAGACACAGACCAGCTGGCAAGATGAATACTTCTCGTGTAAGCCATTATCGACCTTTCTCTCTACCACACACCCCCTCAAACCAACACACAAGCTATACAGACACGGGAAATTGCTAAATAACCCCACTGAAAGGCAACCATTGGGGTCTAAATAGGGGATGTGAGGCGATGACACAATGTTTTTCTCGATCAGCTGATTTTGAGAGGGGAAGGTATTAGGATTATGTATTGGCTATTTGTGGTGGTTTTCTGTGTGTCTGTGCTTATGTATTGGTTGTATTTTTGATGGTTTTTTTATGTATTTCTGTATTGGATTCTTATGGACCTTCTCTGTATTGGGTTTTATTTATTTATTTTCCATTTATGTATTGGCCTTATTTGTGGTTTTATTATTTTATTTATCCTTTCATTTTTCTCACTGGTTAGTTATGGGGTTTTCTGCGTGTTTTGCTCGTTTATTTTGTTAATTAGGTTTAATAAGGTTAGGTTGAGTTTAATTAGGTTAGGAGAAGTATGTCTCTTTCACTACAAGTATTATTTTTTTTATTATTACTTTTTTCACTGGTTCGTTGTGGGGTTTTCTGTGTGTTTTGTTTGTTTATTTCGTTTTTAGTTTTAGTAAGGTTAGGTTAAGTTTAATTAGGTTAGGTGAAGTTTGTCTCTTTCACAACAAGTATTATTTTATTTTTTGTATTTTTTTTTTTTTCACTGGTTAGTTGTGGGTTTTTCTGTGTTTTGCTTGTTTATTTTATAGTTGTAGTCTCTGTGTGATTGAAGAAAAGAGATCATTTGCCAAAGAAGAGAAGGAGGAAGAAACAGAAACAAGAAGAAAATTTACTCTCTCTCTTTCCTTCGCAGGGTAGTGTCAATCTTTATGGTGTTTGTGAACAAGACACTGCTGGGTGGTGGTTCGGTGGGCGGCAAGACGGACGCTCCACTGTTTGTCACTTGGCTCCAGTGTGTGGTGACGGCCGCTGCTTGCCTCGGGGCCGCCAGGCTCACTAAAATGGCCCCTAACCTTCTTGCCTTCCCTGACGTGGGGGGCCATATTGAAGCAGCTACTGTTAGGAAGGTGGGTTTAGTAAGGGGGGAAAATATTTGGTTAAGGTTAAGAGGGTTTTTTTTTATTTTGTGGGTTTAGAAATTATTTACGCACATGACCATACCTTTCTCCCTCTCTCTCTCTCTCTCTCTCTCTCTCTCTCTCTCTCTCTCTCTCTCTCTCTCTCTCTCTCTCTCTCTCTCTCTCTCTCTCTCTCTCTCCCCAACTCCCTCTCAAATTAAAGATATCTCTAATTTTCTCTTAACTTCTGTACTTAAAAAATAGTCAGAAACCCGAATTTTTTTGTGTACCACAAAGTTCATGTATGTATAACTTTGCACACACAACACCTATGTATGCGAAACTTGGTGTACACATAGACCAACCATCCCCGCAGACACCCACACAACCTGCATTGCCCTACCCACCACCAAATTAAAGCTAGCTCACTTTTTCTACAGATTTCGCATCAACCGATTTGCGGGGCCCAAGATTCTGAAGATATCTTACAAGCGGTCTAATTTCTACATCAAGATACGGCCGGGAGAGAATTTGAGACTTTCGAGAGTACTGTGGTTTTCAAACTGACCAATCACAGGCAGCTAAGAGACTGTGGAAGGTCTGCATTGAACACCACATTGTCTTCAAGTGATTATTTTACATTAAGTTCGGATTAAGGTTAGATCAGATTAGGTTAGGTTAGGGTGATTTTTTTTTGTTTATTTTTTTAAGGGTTATATTAGGATAGGGTGTTTTTTAAGGAATTCTTAAGGGTTTTTAAGGGTTTTTTGCTTTTTTAGGATCGGATTAAGGTTAGTTTAGGTTTTTTTTATTTTTTTTTTTCGGGATTAAATTAGGTTAGGGTGTTTTCTAAGGAATTTTTAAGGGTTTTTCGCTTTTTTTTAGGTTCGGATTAAGGTTAGTTTAGTTTTTTTTTTTTTTTAGGATTAAATCGGGGATTATATTAGGTTAGGGATTTTTTAAGGGTTTTTAAGGTTTTTATGCTTTTTTCGGTTCAAATTAAGGTTAGATTAGATTAGGTTAAGTTTTTTTTTTTAGAATTAAATTAGGTTAGGGTTTTTTTAAGGGTTTTTCGCTTTTTTAAATTTGGATAAAGGTTAGATCAGATTAGGTTAGGTTAGATTAGGGATTTTTTTTTCAGGATTAAATTAGGTTAGGTGTTTTTTAGAGAATTTTTAAGGGTTTTTAAGGATTTTTCACTTTTTTAGGCTTAGATGATGGTTAAATCAGATTAGGTTAGGTTAGTTTAGTTTTTTTTGTTTATTTATAAGGATTGTATTAGGTTAGGTGTTTTTAAGGAATTTTTAAGGGCTTTAAAGTGTTTTCTGCTTTTTTAGGTTAGAATTATTGTCATTAATTCTTTTGTGGGATTATTTTTAAGGATTATATTAGGTTAGCTGTTTTTAAGGAATTCTTAAGGGCTTTTCACTGTTTTAGGTAAGAAACATTGTTATTAACTCTTTTTATGGGTAATTTTTAAGGATTTATTAGGGTAGGGTCGTATTAGGTTAGGAATATTGTAATTTACTTATTTTCTTTATTTTTTTTAGGAATTCGGTTATGTGAGGTTAGGAGCATTGTAATTAACTTATTTTTCTGTTTATTTTTAAGGATTACGTTAAGTTTATTGACGAAATTAAAGTGTTTTCATTTCATACGTTTTTTTGCGTGTCTTTTTTTTTTGTTATAATGGTAGTTAGGTTAGGTTATATTTGGTCAGGGTTTGGTGGGGTTCTGTATGTGTTTTATGTGTTTTGAGTGTTTGTGTGTGTTTTGTCTGTTTTTGAGTGTTTTATCTGTTTTTGAGTGTGTTTTGTCTGCTTTTGAGTGTGTTTGATTAGGTTAAGTACGTTTTGGTGTGAAAGATGTATTTTGAGTGCGTTTTGGGTGTGTTTGAGTGCGTTTTTTGAGTGTAGATTAGGTTAGGTTAGACTTAGAGTGTGTTTAAGTGTGTATATCTTGGCATTTCAATTATTATTTTATCCATAGGATACATCTTTAATGTTCCTTTTTGTGCAGGGTGATGGTGGAGGTCCTCTGTCCTGGCCGAGGCTCTCAAACACCTGAGGATACTATTAGCTTGTGGTACGGACTGACTGACTGACTGACGGCTTTGGCTGTGGCGTGTGGGCGTCCATAGTGTGTACTTCAAGATTCCCACCTTAAAACATGGGATCACCATCACTGCTTTTGATGAATATGCAAGAGATAGTCATCATAATGTGAACTCCAGGTAAGTTTATTGTCTGTCATCATCATCATATAATTTTCCTTGAGTCTTGGCTGATTTATCTATTTAACTGTGAGAGTTTTGCCTCAGTCAGGTTTTTTTTGTCGTTTTCCTCGTATTTTTTACCAACTACATTATAAAAAAGAAATAAGTAAATGAAATAGATGAGTAAAAGTATTTAGCCTTTTACAATTATGGATGTTGCTTGTTGATATTACCAGCACTGTAGAAAATATTCATTGTATGGATGCACAGAGAGAGAAAAAGTTAACATTTCTATACCAGTTCACCTTGTAAAATTGAGAATAATATAACCCTGTGTATTCAAACTTCCCCTCAATTCTTAAACACCCTTGCTCTTTGTAGGTGTATATATATTTGTATATTTATTTATTTTCCTTGTCCCGTACAGATCTGAGGAAATGAAGATGAGACATTGAGTGATGGAAGAGCAGAAGCAGGAAGAAAAGAGGAGGAGGAATCAGGAGAGAAGAGAAATGAGGCAAAGGGAGGAAAGGATGCTGCGAGATTAAAGTAAATAAGAAAGATAAAAAGAAGGCAAAATAAGAATAGAAATGGTAAGAAGTAGATAAAGAAAGAGGGAGATAGAGAGAGAGAAAGAATGTACTTGTACAATAATCAATGCACTGTTGATAATTAGATTTGCACTTAGTTAAACTTGATTAATTTCTCCATCAAAATAGCTACTTGTAACAAAGCCACCTCATACCCAAGTCATCAAGTAAAGTTTTAGTATACATGATAATTCTACTCTGGGTTGCTATAAACAATTAAACTCAATAATAACTCCCTAACTAAACAGTATAAAAATAATGTGATGTCAGTTCATTGGGAATCTCTTGTCATCATCATTATTATGAGTTAGTAATGGTGAAGGTTTCCATTTTGTTATTTGTGGCCAATATAATATGGAGATCTTATGAAAAATTTGACTTGTACTGCACTGTAGGTATCTTGTACTGTGGGTGTGTGTGTGTGTGTGTCAGCAGGTGTAGTTTAGGATGCAAGTTAACTTTCTGCAGTACTGGGACACAGATTTGCCACAAGTTTTGGTTGTGATGAAATTATTTTATTGACATCAGGAAGGGTGTAAGGAGGTCAGAAGACTAGCTGATTAATGGGCTGAGGCTGCACCATTTAAATCCCCACATGAGTTTCTGGAGCTGTATAAAATCAGCAAAAAATGAACACAATGAATTTGAAAATGTGTCCCTGTACTGAAGGGGTTAACACTGGCAATAATCAATGCTCCTTTTGATAACTAACTGCTTCACACATTTCTGTCTCATTACTAAACGTGTAGCAAACAAACAACATATTTCTCCCAAAAGCCCTTCAATTTCATGACACTGTATTATAAAGTGAAGGAAATCTGCTATCTTAGAATTAAATCATGGATATATTAGTAGTTTGCAGGTTTGAAAACAAGACAGGAGGAATAGAGAGAACTCGAAGCAAAGGGCAGCATGAATGATTTTGTTCTTTATGTAAGAGGCTGAAGTTGGCCAAGGTCAACAAAAACCATGAAAATAAAAAGCGCATAAAATTTTCAGGCCCCTGTGTTGCCCTCTCTCTATCTGCCTGTCTTCCTCAGCTTACTTGTGTGAGGGATGTTGTGTTAGTATGTTCTGTCATTTTTTGTAGCTTGCTTCGTTAGTAAAAGGTGTAGTATTGTAGTAAAGTATTTGTTAGTGTTACAGCAATGTTGTGCTCCTTATTGTATGAAGTACCATGTATTAGAAGTATTGGATGGGAAGTGCAGTGTTTTGATGTTTTTGCATGTAGTAGCTTATGTAATAAACTAAGAAGCTTAAGAAGCTCTTCAGTTCTCATACTAAAGCATTATCCTTGTCACACCCCAATATCTTGCCACACCCCAATACACCCCAAACCAAACACACACACACACACACACACACACACACACACACACACACACACACACAAAAAAAAAATACACACACACATACGAAACCCCCCAAAAAACCTAACCTAAATCCCTAAAACCTCTCCAAACCCCCAAAAAACAACAAATTCTCCCCAAAACCCTAAACTTTACCCTCTAAAACCCCCAAATTTAACCTAATCACCCCAAAACTTAATTTAACCCCCCAAGACTCCCCAAAAGCCCTTAAAACCTAAAAATACACACAAACCTTACCTAAACCCCAAAAATAACCCTAAAAACACCCTTAACTAACCCCATAGCCAACCAGCCCTTAAATTCTCCCTCATTCCTCCCCACACACTCCTCCCCATTTATCTCCCATTATCTCCCCAATCTCTACCCTCCCCAGAATTGCATGGGGAGGGGAGGGACAGCAAAGGATTGATTTATAATGATACGTGTAGAAAATGGGTGAAAATTAATGGGGAATGGGAGAAAAATGGGTTAATATAGCGTGCGATTTGGAGAGAAAATGTTATGTTTTTTTTTAAGGTGCTTTTTTTTAATTAATTTATCGGTGTATTAGTGTAAAAATTTAAGGGAATGTACTTTAAGGGTTGAATTTTATCATTTATCAACAATTACCCTCAAAATCGCGTTCATTCAGCGAAAAACACGAAAAATATTACCGCACCCCATTCAAAAGTTACCTTAAAACGGGGACATTCCCTTAAAAACCCTTATTTTCCCTTATTTCAATGGGTTACCGCGCCCTTACCAGCAATGTGAAGGAAGATAAGGTCACCACACACCTTTTTCTGCCTCCTAACTTACTGTCTTGGTGGATTAAAGGTGTAAAAAGGTAAAAAATATATGAAAACTACCGTTAGAAGTGAATGCCGCCGACCACCACCAAGAACATGTTTAGATCTTGCTTTCCTCTCGTTAAGGTTCAAAAGTGGTTTATTTCATGTTTTTACTGTGTTTTAAGGTTTTTTAATGGTGTTTTAGAGTTGATTTAGGAATATGATAGCGTTTTTAAGGGTTTTATTGGTGTTTTTGGTGTTCTAAAGGGTGTTTTTATAGTTTTTTGGGGAGATTTGAAGTGTTCCGGAGTCTGCTTTCTCTCTTGTAAGTGGTGAAAAGTGTTATATTTCATGCTTTTACTAAGTTTTCAGGGTTTTTGAGGGTGTTTTTGAGTTGAATTAGGGTTATGATAGTGTTTTCAAGGTTTTTAGGGGTGTTTTTATGTTTTGGGGGGTTATTTGGAGGTTTTAATAGTGTTTTTTAAGGTTTTGAGGGTTGGTTTTACTTATTGGTTTAAAATTGGTTTATTTCATTGTTGTGCAGTGTTTTATGGGTGTTTCTTGGGTTTTGTGAGTTGTGTACAGACGGTAGTGTTCAGTTCTCTGCTACAAGTTCAAGTGAATTACCAAGTGAAACAAGAGGATTTCAACGTAAAGATGGTATGTACATTGTTTACTGAGTGACCTGTTGCTTTCCAGAGAGAGAGAGAGAGAGAGAGAGAGAGAGAGAGAGAGAGAGAGAGAGAGAGAGAGAGCCCGTGATTTATGGTGAAGTGAGTGGCGTCAGTGGGGGGAAGGAGGCATCTAGTGCTGATGCCCTCCCTCCATCCCTCCCTCCCTCACCCCACACCTGGTACGCCTCATTCCAACCACACCATTATAATAACAATAATAGTAATAACAAACAGTTACCAATCAGACTAACACAAACTATGGCCCTATTCCTGCCATTTTGGAGTTGACAAACACCTGCTGGAATTGTGCAGAACAAAGACAAGTCAGTTCTGTCATGGTAACAACGTACTCAATCGCCACACAAGCCCCTCATATTGCGTATCAGCAGTGACGGAGTCCCTTACCCTCAGCTAACCCTTACGAGCTCCCTCCCTCCCTCCCTTCCTACGTCATTAAGGAGGTCCTCTCGTACACCGGTAATTGCTCAATGCCCTAAATTCTTCCCTCAAAAACTGAAGGTCACCTTATATACCAGTTCTCATTATAATATAGTCCGGCATATACGTACGGTAATAATTAGGAATATCTATCACTGTTAAAAGTTCAGAGAGAGAGAGAGAGAGATTGTTTTCTCACTTTTCCAGTGTTAGTTTTTTCCCCGTTTGTTTTCTACGTTTATAGACTTGCTTACGCTTTTTCTTGACATTTCTTGGTTGCTTTGGTGTTTTGCAAGTGTTTGATGACTTGTTTTATTACTTTTTTACTTTATTTACTCTTACACACTGATTTTGTGGTATTTCTTGATTTTCTGGGCGTTTCACCAGTGTCAAATGATCTCTTTGCCCTGTTTTGCCTCGTTTCATTCGCTAATTTATAGATTATTTTCGTTAATTTGATTTTCATTGATGTTTAAGGTGTTTTATATTAATTATTGCATTGTTTATCTCTATTGTTTGCATAACCTACTTGATTTAGTAGCGTATATTATACTGTGTGAATATTAAATTGGCAAGATAGGACTACTGTTTGGCCTTGTTTGTTTGGCTTGTTTTTGTTATTGTTCGCTAATTAGCTTTACTTTTGACATGTAAGGGGGTTTATATATATTTGCCTATTGTCTATCTAGATTTTTTGCATATAACTTACATGAATTATTAGCTGTGTGAAGAAAAAATGGAAAAATACAATTACTTTTTGGCCTGAGTGCTGCTTGTAAGATCAAGCTATTTCCCAACCAGACAGGGTGGGGTGGGGGCGCTGGTGTCTGTCTGCCCAGCCCCTGAATCAGTGGTTTCTCAGTGCTCGGTGGGTTAAGGTGTGGGTAGATTAGCTACTTTTAACATATTGAAAAGCCTCTGGGTGGGAATTTTAAGCGTTTTTACCATTCCAATATCATAGCAAGACGATTTTCTCGGGTAAGTGTTTGGTGAAAGTGACTATTGAGATTACAGGAGTGTTTTACCATTATAGTGACATATAAAGACGATTTCTACGGTGACTAGCAGGATTTGACGAGTGTTTTTAAGGACAGAGTAAGTGTCCAAGTCATCTAATTACTGCACTGAAGCTGTAACATAGAGTGACAGAAGGTAGACTACGCTATCAAGGTATCTACAGCCCCGATGACACAAACTTTACCGTGTCAGTGTTTATTTAGGCGAGTCACTCCTTTAAGGGAGGTGGGGGGATCCCACAACAGACCGCGGCGTCATCTTTGCTTCTCATTTCATCGGTCATTTTCAGGCTCATCTCTCATTATTATAGGCTCATCTTGCCACAGTATTCAGCCATGGTACTAAACTCTCATATTAGCCATTGAGACATAGCTTTCA
>CM035218.1:1224910-1227410 GCA_020233015.1 Callinectes sapidus
ATATGATGATGATGACAGAAAATAAACTTACCTGGAGTTCACATTATGATGACTATCTCTTGCATATTCATCAAAAGCAGTGATGGTGATCCCATGTTTTAAGGTGGGAATCTTGAAGTACACACTATGGACGCCCACACGCCACAGCCAAAGCCGTCAGTCAGTCAGTCAGTCCGTACCACAAGCTAATAGTATCCTCAGGTGTTTGACAGCCGCGGCCAGGACAGAGGACCTCCACCATCACCCTGCACAAAAAGGAACATTAAAGATGTATCCTATGGATAAAATAATAATTGAAATGCCAAGATATACACACTTAAACACAGTCTAACCTAACCTAATCTACACTCAAAAAACGCACTCAAATATGAAAATCCCTAAAAAAAATTTTTTAGACATTAAAATACCAAAAAATCACCCAAAATCTAATGTTACCAAATCTAATTTTAACTACCCTTGGCAGGTAGGCCATGCAAAAACATCTTCTAAAAACCCTAAAACCCCCTTCAAAAACCTTTAAAACTACCAAAAAAAACACCCCTACACTAACAAAAACTGATTTCCCATTACTAGTGTCCCAGTGGTCCGAACTGGGGGTGTTCCCAGTGAGCAAAAAACATGAAAAACCTTAAGAAAGAATCATAAAGAACCTAAAAATACCCTTAAAAGCCCTAAAACAACCCTAAAAAATACCCTCAAAAAACACTCCTAACCTAACGAAACTTAACGTCACTATACAGGTGTCCCAGTGGTGCAAACTGGTGATGTTCCCAGTGAGCAAAAAACATGATAAACTTAAGAAATAACCCTAAACATCCTTAAAACACCCTTCAAACCCCAAACACAACCTTAAAAAACACCCCCCAAAAAATATCCCTTAACCTAACCTAAACCTTAACAAACATCGAAAACATGAAAACCGCCTTTGCAAACCTCTCAAAACATCACCAAAAACATGAAAACACCTTAATAAAACATCAAAAAACATAAAAAACTCTAAAAACCAATATAAACATGAATTTTTTTTTTTTTTTAGACATTAATTCAACAGAAAAACTAGAAAAACTAGAAAAAATAAATATTTTAATAGAAAAAAAAGAAAGAAAGAAAAAAGGAAGGAAGGAAAGATATTCAACAGTTATAAAGAATGAATTAGAAGTGACTAAAGAAAATGATAGAGAAAGAATTTTGAGTTAATTCAAGAGAAAAAACTAGAAAAAATAACAAAAATAAGTACATAAATAGAATAGAAAGAAAGAAAGAAGGAATGAAGGAAGGAAAGAAATTCAACAGTTGAAAAGAATGAATTCAAAGTGACTAGAGGAAATGTTAGGGAAAGAATTTTGAGTTAATTCAAGAGAAAAACTAGAAAAAATAGAAAAAATAAATATTTAAATAGAAAAGAAAAAAAAGAAAGAAGGAAGGAAGGTAGGAAAGAAATTCAACAGTTAAAAAGAATGAATTAGAAATGACTAGAGAAAATTATAGAGAAAGAATTTTGAGTTAATTCAAGAGAAAAACTAGAAAAAATAACAAAAATAAACATATAAATAGAAAAGAAAGAAAGAAGGAAGGAAAGCAAACAGACACACAAACACACGCGCACGCACGCACGCACGCACGCACACACACGGTAAACACAGTAAATCGTAATATATATGGAAGATAAGATTCAGAAAGAGAAGACTGCAAGAGGCGCCATCATTGTGACGTCACGGCTGATGACGTCACAGCCTGGCCCGTGCTCTATGTTGACTGTCCATATTTACGTACATATTTTAGGGGAGACCATTTTAAAAATGACCCTTCGAAAAAACGCTTTTAGAACAAAAAAATTGACATATTCCGGCTGCATAAATACTCTAACTAATTTCCAAAGCACAAATAAACTACAAATAACAGAAATTGTAAAGAATTTCTACTAGAAAAAAAGTATTTTATAAAAATATGACCCTTTTTAAAGCTCATTAAATACTCACTCCCTACCACTTCAAAGGAACCCAAAACCACTTCCAAGCACTTGAGTTATTCTTTCTAATTATTCTTAACACTTCAGAGTGATCTAGAGGCAGAAATAAATCATTCACAGGCTGATAAATAAATTAATCAATGCAACTTTAACATCGCTAGCAAACACTTTTAATCTCTACTGATTTCACTGAGCTTTGCGCACAAAAAAATGGTTTGATATGGACTATCTTCGGTAATTAATAAGAACTTGATACTGCCTCAAATAAAGAATGGTCTTGGGCATTTCAATAATTTTGGCGCAAAAAGCCGCCCTTATTTACGATCATAATAACGCCATCCACAGCTATCTTCACCCCCCACACGCATGGCAGACCTTCAAAACAGCCTACAGTACTCATGGAAAGCATTAATTTTTACTGTTGAGCCCAAATAAATAGTCCAGGCATAAATGAAAATATCCTTAAATATGAGCCGGCTAGTGGGCGGCCGCGGGCGGCGGCGGGGGCCCGGATTTGCTCCGGAACCCCCC
>CM035218.1:1232410-1238314 GCA_020233015.1 Callinectes sapidus
AAAAAGAAGTTGCTGACCGTGGGTGACAACGTTGTTTCTTATAGGCAGTTGGAGTGTGAAGGGAGGAGCGTTCCCTCAGCAATGCTTGAGTCCCACTTACACACACACACACACACACACACACACTAGTTGCCTTCCGTGCTTTCCAATGGACGCTTTCACACTAGGCCACTGCAGCGTCTCGACCGGGCAACTTCCGGGACACTAACATTTCGGTGTCACTTCCGCAACTAGTGGCGGACACTGGCAGTGGCCGCCATTCACTGTAGAGCATGGTTTTGAATGGAAGCTTTCACACTACGCCACAAGTGTCAGCCACCGCCGCTCACTGCCCACAGCCTATCATGCTCAGTGACGGTCACAGTCTCGTCTGGTGAAATACATTCTCTAAACTTTGTTGTAGTCCCTGTGATGTCTTTTCTAACGTAGCAGAGAAGTTCTTCAAATGACGGCTTGCTCATGCGAAAATAGTTGAAAAACTTCTTTTCGTCTGCACACAAATCAGGGAAAAGTGTATGATGCACTCCTGTGTACATCTTTGAGGATAATATAGGATGCACATGCACTTTCCTTTCTGCAGAGCGCCTCTTCCGTTTCTTTTTAGCCAGCAGGGCAACGACGAGTTTTTCGTTGGACGCCATTCTTCCAACTGACAAGGAGCAGCGGGTTCATGATGTCCGGGCATTATCGGTGGCGGACACCGGTGTCCTAGTGTGAAAGCATGGAAGTGTGAAAGGGGCCTTAGATAAAAAAAACACACACACACACGACCTTCATCTATAAAAGCAGGACAGGTGCAGTGGTCCATCAGCCAGTCACTATATTTAACACTCCCTAGAACACCACCACTGCACCTCCAGCCTCCTTCGTACCTACACCCACACCCACGCCAGGGAGAACACGAGAAAAGCAGGGCAGGATGTTGGTGGGACGCGTGTTTGGCGGGTTGAAAGGTTGTGGAGCGTGGGTTGCAGCAAGAAACCTCAATACTGCCAGTAAAAACACCACTGTGGGTATTGTGGGGTGCGGTAACGTAGGTAAGTGGGTAAATGTAAGAGTCAATTAGTATTCCCAATCATTCGTTCTCTTTTTTTATTCAGAGATTATGAAGAAAATAAGGCTTAAAATTCCACGTTGTATATAGAGTTACCTTAAAGGCGTAAGTGCTAAAATGAATGCTAAATTATACATACGTAACGATACATAATATTACACACACACACACACACACACACACACACACACACACACACACACGTGGTTTCAGGTAAGTGTGTGAGGTTGTGGCACTAATTACTTGGTACTGGTATAACTTGGTACTTGTATAACTTGGTACTTGTATAACTTGGTACTTGTATAACTTGGCACTAATAACTTGGCATTCATAAATGGGGAATAGATAAGAAAAGATTAATAGATAAAAATCAGTTGTTTTTGGGACTTTCAGAATAACCAATGTATTGAGAGAGAGAGAGAGAGAGAGAGAGAGAGAGAGAGAGAGAGAGAGAGAGAGAGAGAGAGAGAGAGAGATGAGATAGTAGGTCAAGATGATGAGATGAGAGATGAGATAGTAGGTCAAGTCGTTAAGTTGTTAAGTCAAATGCATCCCACCTGCCACCTGCCATTTACCACTGCCACTCACCACCTACCACCTGCCATTTATCACCTACCACTTCCCACCTGCCATTTTCTACACAGGTCTGCCGCGCCCCCCCCCAACGTGAAGGCCGCGGCAGAGGGACCTGATGGCATCCTGGCGGGGCTGACGAAGGACAAGGTTTGGATCGACCACTCCACCACTGACTGTGACCAAACCAAATTACTCACTCCACCCCCTCCTCCATCCACCCACCCATCTGCACCCCCCCTCAAATCTAGGTAGTTATTCCACACCCCACCCCCCTTCCACCCTACAAGGTATTTATTCCACTCCACTTGTTTCTTTATCTTATCTTCAAATTACTCTTACTCCTTCATCGATTATTATCGTTTTCACCGCATATTGTGCTTCTCTTTCCTTCTTACTCCCTTCAGTACTGGGACACATTTTTACCACGAGTTTTGGATGTCATTAGGCGATTCTATTGACATTAGCAAAGGTTTATGGAGGTCAGAAGATTAATGGCCAAAGTCTGGACTATTTAAATCCCCACACGAGTTTCTGAAGCTGTAGAAAATAGAAAAATATGGAGAATGAATATAAAAACGCATCCCAGTACTGAAGGGTTAGTCTATTTTATCGTTCGTTATCATTCATTCATTCTTCTATCTAATCTATATTTCCTAACTCTTCCCTTTATTTATTGTTTCCATGCAAGAATTATCGCACAACCCTTGACAATTCGTTTTATCAAACAAAGTCTCAGTTATCACTATCTTAAACTATTAATAGAAGCAAACCAAAATAAAAACATATCACCATTTCCACGTATTGAGGAAAAAGTGGTAATTTTCTTCAGTCTCTTTTGTTACAGCATTACATTAAAAACCTTTCCTTCTTCAATGTTCTCTTTTACCTTATCTCTATTTTTTTCTTATCTTTTTCCTTTCACTATCGTTTTCAAGGAGGAATCATTACACACCTTTTTCTTCAGTAGCTTTAGTCACCCTCTTACATAAAATAACACTTTCCTTTAATTTTCTTTTACCTCATCTCTCTATTTTTTTCCCTTTCACTATCGTTTTTAAGGAGGAATTATTACACACTTTTTTCTTAAATCGCTTTGGTCACTAACATAAAAAAAGACCTTTCCTTCAATTTTCTCTTTTACCTCATCTCTCTCCATATTTTTTTCTTAACTTTCCCTTCACTATCGTTTTCAAAAAGGAATTATTACACACCTTTGCAGTAAAATTCTCATCATTACTCTGACCAAACCCTCAACTATCACTTATTACCTAAAAAAACACTAATTAAAAACAAACTAAAAAACATCATTTCACCAAATCTATACATTTATTTTGTTCAACTCTGCCCTTTCAACATCATTTCCATACACCTTATCAATTTCCTTCAACATTCTTCATCACTCACTTCCGTTACCCCTCGCCCAGTTACCCTCGCGTACACACCAATACGTCTCCCCAATACAGGAGTTTAGCATAGCAGCGGCAGAACAGGGCGCCCACGTACTGGAGGCGCCCATCACGAGGGGACTGGAGGCGCTGAAGAAGGGACGGATGGTGGTACACGTGTGGGGGTGATAAAGAGGTGGCGGCGGCAATGACACCTATACTAGAGGTGAGAGAGAGAGAGAGAGAGAGAGAGAGAGAGAGAGAGAGAGAGAGAGAGAGAGAGAGAGAGAGAGAGAGAGAGAGAGAGAGAGAGAGAGAGAGAGACTTATCCTGAAAAAATGTGCCATAGTTTTCTGGTTCCATTTATTCCTGTGACATTTTTTTTGCAGGGGGTTCCATTTATTCCTGTTCCATTTTTTTTTTCCCGGTTCCATTTTTTGCCGAAACTTTAGATGGGTATCTCGCCAGTATTTAGAAAAGCCTTCCCTTTCTCACCTATCACAATATCACGACGCTACACGAACAACTAGCCTTATTTTTCTTACTTTTTTGTCCTCTTAATGAGCTAATCTTGCCAGTCCATCGAAAGAACCAAAAAAAATACCCTTAAAAACACGAGTTTTTCAATTAGAGGAAAGCAGTGGTGGTGATAAGAGCAAAGGGTTTCGAAATAAAAAGGTTTCTATGAGTGGTGATGGTGGTAATGGTGGTGGTGGTGGTGGTAGTAGTAGTAGTAGTGGTGGTGGTGGTGGGTGGGAGGAGGAGGGAAAGCATGAGATGGGATAATAGGAAAAAGAGGGAGTGAAGGGGTTTGAATTGCGAGAGAGAGAGAGAGAGAGAGAGAGAGAGAGAGAGAGAGAGAGAGAGAGAGAGAGAGAGAGAGAGAGAGAGAGAGAGAGAGAGAGAGAGTGAGAGAGAGATATTCTGATTAATTAAGGACTTCGTGAAGTTGTTACCTGATAGTACGTGACGGAGGAGGAGGAGGAGGAGGAGGAGGAAGTAACGAGAACAACAGATATACATTAAGATAAAACAAAAAAGAAAAAAAACACGATCACCAACAAACAAACATAAGGACAACAATAAAGAAACAACAAAAATTTCCCACACTCACGCTTTCCTTCCCTCTGTCCACCGGCGAAGCGTTCCAAGCTGGACCTGCGCACCTTCTGGGAGGCGATACGAGTGAGCGCCGGTAACAGCTTCGTGTGGGAGACAGCTGGCTGGCCCTCTGGTGTTCAAGGGCTCCTATGACCCGGGGTTCACTATGGTGCTGCAGAACAAGGACCTCCAATTAGGATACAATATGGCGAGGAAGTATGAGGTGTGTGTGTGTGTGTGTGTGTGTGTGTGTGTGTGTGTGTGAGGTAAGAAGAAAAGAAGGAATGTTTTAAGTTATATATAATCTTTTTGTTGTTGTTGTTCTTAGTGTAAGTGTCGGTGTTGGTATAAGCGAGTTGTGTGTGTGTGTGTGTGTGTGTGTGTGTGTGTATGTGTGTGTGTGTGTGTGTGTGTGTGTGTGTAAACAATCACGAAACTCCATCGCTGTGTCTCCATTACATTCAAAAGCTAATTGAAATGACGCCGATCATTATGATTATTAGTTACAGATTAATCAGGTTTCCACATCATTAACAGGAGAAACGCTCTTGAGAACCTGGCTAATCATCTCTGTGGCCTTTGAAAATAGTCGTGGTGAGAGAGAGCAGAGCGTTTCCCAATACTAGTTTATATATCAATAGCTGCTTTTCATCTATCTTCCCCTTTCTCCCCTTTTTGGCACCCAGTTCATTTTCCTCCCTTCTTCATCTTATGTAATATCTCCTCTCTTCTTCCAGCCAACCATTTACTACACTTCCTTCTTTCAGGTACCAATGGACATGCACCAAATGGCCTTAGCTGTGTACCGGAGGACACAGTACCAGCTGGTAGACGAGGCTGGCTGCTACTCCCCGCCCAAGACCTACGAGATTGCCCTGAAGGAGTCGCTGAAGGTGCAAGAGTTGCCGCGTAACAAGGCTGCAACACGACCCCCCCCCTCCCCCACTGTGGAAACTGCTTCATTACCTATAGCCCAAGTTTGCACAGTTTTCTATGCGCTGGAATTAGATGATCCTTGTTACAGTGGAAATTTATATCTATTCACTCCCGTTTGTAGAAGCACTGCAAGGTAATCTGTCAGCGATCTTTAGGCTATACGAGTGGTGAATGATGGAAGTTATGAGATGTATCTGCTATAACAGTGACGCGCGTTAGAGATGTAAACTCCATTAAACAGAGAGCGTTTTCTTCGAGTTGGTAATACCGTTCCCTTCACCTAAATAACAAGAAACAAATATCACCCACGAAAAAATAACACAATCATAACAAAACTCACATGTAACTCAAAAATAAAGAAGAAAAATAGGTAAACAATAGTCATTTCTAGACATATTACCTTAGTCCAGCTTCAAATCACGGAGAAATGTAGCACATCCTTCACTTTCGACACTTCAAAGAATACTGAGCGTTGTGTTTGTCCCTGTCCTCTTCCTCTTCGCTTCGAGCCCTCCTATTGGCTGGTGACGGATGCGCCTTCAACGTGATTGGTGGAATGGAATGAAACGACCATACATCTTTTCAAATCCTTAAAATAATCATCTTTTTATATATATCTATTTTGCATCTGTCTCTCACTTTCAAAAAGGAAATCTCTCACTAGACAATTTACTTATATTATTTTACAGCCTTAGGATTACTACGATTTATTTGTTAACCTTTTTCTCTAATGGAATAAAAAGAAAATGTAAATGTCTAATTACAATATTGCGTTACGTTTTGTGTTAAGATGGTGGAGATCAAATAAAAATAACTAGAAACACACACACACACACACTCTCTCTCTCTCTC
>CM035218.1:1245016-1254636 GCA_020233015.1 Callinectes sapidus
AACCCAAACTTTTCTACATAATGTAACTTTCTATGTAGATTATATTCAAACAAAAAGAAGCAGAACATTTAAGTCTACCATTAATTTTTTTTTTTTTCATTTCGTGAGAGAATGACAATAAAATGGTACGCTCTTGAAAATTTTTCACCACTATTTTACTGACCGACAGTCTATGGAAGATAAGGGGTTACATTTAAGCTTATAATATTAAGTTCTTATTATACTAAAGGCCTTCGTTGATACGGAAATATGTAAGTTACTTTATTTTCTGAAATAAGGCATTTTTTTCTCCACACCTTATGTGAATGGCTGGCAGTCTTGGTATGGCTGATATAATTGGCCGAATTATTACACACATACAACATATTGCACACTTTAGCACACAAACCTCAAATTTCTAATTATACTCAACCGTCTCCATTCACTGCCATTCACCTCTCCAGTTGTCAATCCAATTTTTCTTTTTATTTCTGAAGTCATCAACGGAAAATAACCATAAATAGAAAAAAAAAAAAAAAAAAGTTGCTGACCGTGGGTGACAACGTTGTTTCTTATAGGCAGTTGGAGTGTGAAGGGAGGAGCGTTCCCTCAGCAATGCTTGAGTCCCACTTACACACACACACACACACACACACACACACACACTAGTTGCCTTCCGTGCTTTCCAATGGACGCTTTCACACTAGGCCACTGCAGTGTCTCGACCGGGCAACTTCCGGGACACTAACATTTCGGTGTCTCATTTCCGCAACTAGTGGCGGACACTGGCAGTGGCCGCCACTCACTGTAGAGCATGGTTTTGAATGGAAGCTTTCACACTACGCCACAAGTGTCAGCCACCGCCGCTCACTGGCCAAAGCCTATCATGCTCAGTGACGGTCAGTTTCTCGTCTGGTGAAATACATTCTCTCAACTTTGTTGTAGTCCCTGTGATGTCTTTTCTAACGTAGCTGAGAAGTTCTTCAAATGACGGCTTGCTCATGCGAAAATAGTTGAAAAACTTCTTTTCGTCTGCACACAAATCAGAGAAAAGTGTATGATGCACTCCTGTGTACATCTTTGAGGATAATATAGGATGCACATGCACTTTCCTTTCTGCAGAGCGCCTCTTCCGTTTCTTTTTAGCCAGCAGGGCAACGACGAGTTTTTCGTTGGACGCCATTCTTCCAACTGACAAGGAGCGGCGGGTTCATGATGTCCGGGCATTATCGGTGGCGGACACCGGTGTCCTAGTGTGAAAGCATGGAAGTGTGAAAGGGGCCTTAGATAAAAAAAAACACACACACACGACCATCATCTACAAAAGCAGGACAGGTGCGGTGGTCCATCAGCCAGTCACTATATTAACACTAACACTCCCTAGAACACCACCACTGCACCTCCAGTCTCCTTCGTACCTACACCCACACCCACGCCAGGGAGAACACGAGAAAAGCAGGGCAGGATGTTGGTGGGACGCGTGTTTGGCGGGTTGAAAGGTTGTGGAGCGTGGGTTGCAGCAAGAAACCTCAATACTGCCAGTAAAAACACCACTGTGGGTATTGTGGGGTGCGGTAACGTAGGTAAGTGGGTAAATGTAAGAGTTAATTAGTATTCCCAATCACTCGTTCTCTTTTTTTATTCAGAGATTATAAAGAAAATAAGGCTTAAAATTCCACGTTGTATATAGAGTTACCTTAAAGGCGTAAGTGCTAAAATGAATGCTAAATTATACATACGTAACGATACATAATATTACACACACACACACACACACACACACACACACACACACACACACACACACACACACACACACACACACGTGGTTTCAGGTAAGTGTGTGAGGTTATGGCACTAATTACTTGGTACTGGTATAACTTGGTACTTGTATAACTTGGTACTTGTATAACTTGGTACTTGTATAACTTGGTACTTGTATAACTTGGCACTAATGGCACTAATAACTTGGCACTCATAAATGGGGAATAGATAAGAAAACATTAATAGATAAAAATCAGTTGTTTTGGGACTTTCAGAATAACCAATGTATTGAGGGAGAGAGAGAGAGAGAGAGAGAGAGAGAGAGAGAGAGAGAGAGAGAGAGAGAGAGAGAGAGAGAGAGAGAGAGAGAGAGAGAGATAGTAGGTCAAGTCAATGTCGTTAAGTCAAATGCATCCCACCTGCCCCCTGCCATTTACCACTGTCACCTTCCACCTGCCATTTATCACCTACCACTTCCCACCTGCCATTTTCTACACAGGTCTGCCGCGCCCCCCCAACGTGAAGGCCGCGGCAGAGGGACCTGATGGCATCC
Organism: Callinectes sapidus; assembly: GCA_020233015.1. Taxonomy (NCBI): domain Eukaryota; kingdom Metazoa; phylum Arthropoda; class Malacostraca; order Decapoda; family Portunidae; genus Callinectes; species Callinectes sapidus. The sequence continues at coordinate 1,247,313 of CM035218.1, forward strand.
TGGCGGGGCTGACGAAGGACAAGGTTTGGATCGACCACTCCACCACTGACTGTGACCAAACCAAGGTACTCACTCCACCCCCTCCTCCACCCACCCACCCATCTGCACCCCCCCTCAAATCTAGGTAGTTATTCCACACCCCACCCCCCTTCCACCCTACAAGGTATTTATTCCACTCCACTTGTTTCTTTATCTTATCTTCAAATTACTCTTACTCCTTCATCGATTATTATCGTTTTCACCGCATATTGTGCTTCTCTTTCCTTCTTAATCCCTTCAGTACTGGGACACATTTTTACCACGAGTTTTGGATGTCATTAGGCGATTCTATTGACATTAGCAAAGGTTTATGGAGGTCAGAAGATTAATGGCCAAAGTCTGGACTATTTAAATCCCCACACGAGTTTCTGAAGCTGTAGAAAATAGAAAAATATGGAGAATGAATATAAAAACGCATCCCAGTACTGAAGGGTTAGTCTATTTTATCGTTCGTTATCATTCATTCATTCTTCTATCTAATCTATATTTCCTAACTCTTCCCTTTATTTATTGTTTCCATGCAAGAATTATCGCACAACCCTTGACAATTCGTTTTATCAAACAAAGTCTCAGTTATCACTATCTTAAACTATTAATAGAAGCAAACCAAAATAAAAACATATCACCATTTCCACGTATTGAGGAAAAAGTGGTAATTTTCTTCAGTCTCTTTTGTCACAGCCTTACATTAAAAACCTTTCCTTCTTCAATGTTCTCTTTTACCTCATCTCTATTTTTTTCTTATCTTTTACCTTTCACTATCGTTTTCAAGGAGGAATCATTACACACCTTTTTCTTCAGTAGCTTTAGTCACCCTCTTACATAAAATAACACTTTCCTTTAATTTTCTTTTACCTCATCTCTCTATTTTTTTCCCTTTCACTATCGTTTTTAAGGAGGAATTATTACACACTTTTTTCTTAAATCGCTTTGGTCACTAACATAAAAAAAGACCTTTCCTTCAATTTTCTCTTTTACCTCATCTCTCTCCATATTTTTTTCTTAACTTTCCCTTCACTATCGTTTTCAAAAAGGAATTATTACACACCTTTGCAGTAAAATTCTCATCATTACTCTGACCAAACCCTCAACTATCACTTATTACCTAAAAAAACACTAATGAAAACAAACTAAAAAACATCATTTCACCAAATCTATACATTTATTTTGTTCAACTCTGCCCTTTCACCATCATTTCCATACACCTTATCAATTTCCTTCAACATTCTTCATCACTCACTTCCGTTACCCCTCGCCCAGTTACCCTCGCGTACACACCAATACGTATCCCCAATACAGGAGTTTAGCATAGCAGCGGCAGAACAGGGCGCCCACGTACTGGAGGCGCCCATCACGAGGGGACTGGAGGCGCTGAAGAAGGGACGGATGGTGGTACACGTGTGGGGGTGATAAAGAGGTGGCGGCGGCAATGACACCTATACTAGAGGTGAGAGAGAGAGAGAGAGAGAGAGAGAGAGAGAGAGAGAGAGAGAGAGAGAGAGAGAGACTTATCCTGAAAAAATGTGCCATAGTTTTCTGGTTCCATTATTCCTGTGACATTTTTTTTGGGGGGGGATTCCATTTATTCCTGTTCCATTTTTTTTTTTTTTTTCCCGGTTCCCTTTTTTGCCGAAATTTTAGATGGGTATCTCGCCAGTATTTAGAAAAGCCTTCCCTTTCTCACCTATCACAATATCACGACGCTACACGAACAACTAGCCTTATTTTTCTTACTTTTTTGTCCTCTTAATGAGCTAATCTTGCCAGTCCATCGAAAGAACCATAAAAATACCCTTAAAAACACGAGTGTTTTCAATTAGAGGAAAGCAGTGGTGGTGATAAGAGCAAAGGGTTTCGAAATAAAAAGGTTTCTATGAGTGGTGATGGTGGTAATGGTGGTGGTCGTAGTAGTAGTAGTAGTAGAAGTAGTAGTAGTAGTAGTAGTAGTAGTAGTAGTAGTAGTAGTAGTAGTAGTGGTGGTGGGTGGGAGGAGGAGGGAAAGCATGAGATGGGAGAATAGGAAAAAGAGGGAGTGAAGGGGTTTGAATTGTGTGAGAGAGAGAGAGAGAGAGAGAGAGAGAGAGAGAGAGAGAGAGAGAGAGAGAGAGAGAGAGAGAGAGAGAGAGAGAGAGAGAGAGAGAGAGAGAGAGAGAGAGAGAGAGAGAGAGATTCTGATTAATTAAGGACTTGAAGTTCTTACCTGATAGTACGTGACGGAGGACGAGGAGAAGGAGGAGGTAGTAACGAGAACAACAGACATACATTAAGACAAAATAAAAAATAAAAAAAACACGATCACCAACAAACAAACATAAGAACAACAATAAAGAAACAACAAAATTTCCCACACTCACCCTTTCCTTCCCTCTGTCCACCGGCGAAGCGTTCCAAGCTGGACCTGCGCACCTTCTGGGAGGCGATACGAGTGAGCGCCGGTAACAGCTTCGTGTGGGAGAAAGCTGGCTGGCCCTCTGGTGTTCAAGGGCTCCTATGACCCGGGGTTCACTATGGTGCTGCAGAACAAGGACCTCCAATTAGGATACAATATGGCGAGGAAGTATGAGGTGCATGTGTGTGTGTGTGTGTGTGTGTGTGTGTGTGTGTGTGTGTGAGGTAAGAAGAAAAGAAGGAATGTTTTAAGTTATATATAGTCTTTTTGTTGTTGTTGTTCTTAGTGTAAGTGTCGGTGTTGGTATAAGCGAGTTGTGTGTGTGTGTGTGTGTGTGTGTGTAAACAATCACGAAACTCCATCGCTGTGTCTCCATTACATTCAAAAGCTAATTGAAATGACGCCGATCATTATGGTTATTAGTTACAGATTAATCAGGTTTCCACATCATTAACAGGAGAAACGCTCTTGAGAACCTGGCTAATCATCTCTGTGGCCTTTGAAAATAGTCGTGGTGAGAGAGAGCAGAGCGTTTCCCAATACTAGTTTATATATCAATAGCTGCTTTTCATCTATCTTCCCCTTTCTCCCCTTTTTGGCATCCAGTTCATTTTCCTCCCTTCTTCATCTTATGTAATATCTCCTCTCTTCTTCCAGCCAACCATTTACTACACTTCCTTCTTTCAGGTACCAATGGACATGCACCAAATGGCCTTAGCTGTGTACCGGAGGACACAGTACCAGCTGGTAGACGAGGCTGGCTGCTACTCCCCGCCCAAGACCTACGAGATTGCCCTGAAGGAGTCGCTGAAGGTGCAAGAGTTGCCGCGTAACAAGGCTGCAACACGACCCCCCCCCCTCCCCCACTGTGGAAACTGCTTCATTACCTATAGCACAAGTTTGCCCAGTTTTCTATGCGCTGGAATTAGATGATCCTTGTTACAGTGGAAATTTATATCTATTCACTCCCGTTTGTAGAAGCACTGCAAGGTAATCTGTCAGCGATCTTTAGGCTATACGAGTGGTGAATGATGGAAGTTATGAGATGCATCTGCTATAACAGTGACGCGCGTTAGAGATGTAAACTCCATTAAACAGACACAGCGTTTTCTTCGAGTTGATAATACCGTTCCCTTCACCTAAATAACAAGAAACAAATATCATCCACGAAAAAAATAACACAATCATAATAAAACTCACATGTAACTAAAAAATAAAGAAGAGAAATGGGTAAACAATAGTAATTTCTAGACATATTACCTTAGTCCAGCTTCAAATCACGGAGAAATGTAGCACATCCTTCACTTCCGACACTTCAAAGAATACTGAGCGTTGTGTTTGTCCCTGTCCTCTTCCTCTTCGCTTCGAGCCCTCCTATTGGCTGGTGACGGATGCGCCTTCAACGTGATTGGTGGAATAGAATGAAACGACCATACATCTTTTCAAATCCTTAAAATAATCATCTTTTCATATATATATCTATTTTGCATCTGTCTCTCACTTTCAAAAAGGAAATCTCTCACTAGACAATTTACTTATATTATTTTACAGCCTTAGGATTACTACGATTTATTTGTTAACCTTTTTCTCTAATGGAATAAAAAGAAAATGTAAATGTCTAATTACAATATTGCGTTACGTTTTGTGTTAAGATGGTGGAGATCAAATAAAAATAACTAGAAACACACACACGCTCTCTCTCTCTCTCTCTCTCTCTCTCTCTCTCTCTCTCTCTCTCTCTCTCTCTCTCTCTCTCTCTCTCTCTCTAAGCACCAACGGATCTAAATATTATGCTTTTTTTATCATAACTAGTTTTAAAATGTTAGATTATTGATTTCACTTACTAGGCGACGACAACACTGAACACACACACACACACACACACACACACACACTGCTCTACGTTCTACATCTCTTCGTATTTTTACACTGTAGGAATGCAAATGTACGTAACGGTGATGTAGAAAGAGAAGGAAAAGAGAGGAAGAGAGAATGAGAAAAAAAAGAAAGAGAGGGAGAGACAAGTTTCGAAGCTTTGAAATATTTGAATCTCGTCTCATTCTCAAGATTCTGAGACAGAGACGACCCATTTACCAAGGAATAGGAAGAGAAAGGAAGGAATAGTGATAGAGAGCAATAAAGAAGGAGAGAAAGAAAGAAAGAATTGAGGGAAAGAAGACCGAAGGAAAACATAAGAAATACAGTTTGAAGATTCGAAATCTTGAATCTGCCTCTGGGAATTCTAAACAGTTACGAATGATTAATTTAGTTGAGAGAAAGTATGGAAGGAAGACAGGAAGGAAGGAAGGAAATGAAGAGAGGAAGGAAGGAAGGGGGGAAGGAGGAAGGAAGGAAGGAAGGAAGGAAGGAAGGAAGGAAGGAAGGATGGAAGGAAGGAAGGAAGGAAGGAAAAGAAAGGAAAATAGAAAAGAAAGAGAAGGAATGAATGAAGGAAGGAACGATCGAAGGAACGAACAAATAGATGAAGGAGAAGGGAAAAGAAATAAAGGAATTTTGAGAGGGATGGAAGACGGAAGGAAGGAAGGAAGGAACGGAAAAAAGGAACGAAAGAGCAAGAAATCAAAGAGAAAGGAAAAGATATGGAAAAGGAAGAAGAGGAAGAAAGGAATGATGCAAGTAAGGAAGGAATAAATAAACAAAAAAGAGAAGGAAGAAATTGAAAAAAAGAGAGGAAGTTTGAAGGGAGGACATCAAGAAATGAAGTGGAAAAAAGAAAGAAAAAAAGAAAGAAAGAATGAATGAAAGAAAGAAAGGAGGACACCATTCACAAAGTCTATAGTTAAATTTTTCTAGCGTGTGGATTCTTATTTTCAACCTCTCCGGGTTCTCTCCAGCTCTTTCTCGCATCTTTTTCTCAAGCTTCTGCTACCTGTGGGGTTATTGTCTCTCCAGTGAAGAGTAGGGTTTTCTCCTGCCGCCCTCCTGCTACATTGCCGGACTTCACCGTTGGTGGCAGCATCATCCCCCTGTGCTCCCAGTACTGTTATCTTGGTGCCCCGGTGAGAATCTCGGCAGCTCTACCCGCCCGACGTCAGCCACATCCCGTCTTCAGCGTCGGCTTCGTCCTCTCCGGTGGCTCGCCGACAACTCTTCTGGTATCTCCATCCCTGTGGCCTCCTGGACTATCTATATCACTTTCATTCGCTCTGTTGTTGATTACCTCTCCCCTGCCTTGATTCAGCTTCCTCGCTCTGCTCTAGAGCCCCTCGAAGTTTTTCAGAATAGAGCGATGAGGGTCATTCTTGGTTGCCCTGTGTCTACCAGGATTGTTAATATGCAACGTGAGTTACGGCTCCCGTCACTGGTTGACAGAATATATTCTAATGTTTCTTGTTTTGCAGTCAAATGCCTCCACTTTCCTCACCTCTCGCCGCACTTCACAGCGTTGGTCAGGGCTTCTCTCGGACCCGTTCCTCCCGTTCCTCCTCTCCTGCCCCCTGGTCGCCGGCTTATCAGGTCTGTTTCTTCTATGCTTCGCGGTCTCAATCTGCAGGTTCTTGTTGCTGATGTGCCCCCCGGCCCACCCCCTTGGCTGCTGCCGTCGCCTGTGGTCAGCTTCACTCCCACCGCGAAGTCTGATCCGCCTCCTCTGCAGCTGCAACTGGCCTTGGAACACGTGGCGCGGGTTACGTCGTCCCTCACAGCTCCGCATCGCCTCTACACCGACGGCTCGCTACAGTCAGATGGTGCGGCTGGTGATGCGGTCTTCTCGCCTGATTTGCCGCCGCCTCCTGGGGGTTGGGTGGGCCGTCGGCTCCGTGATCACTCTAGTTCCACGTTGTGTGAGCTGTCTGCCATTCTCGATGCTGTTAGTCTTGTTTGTCAGAAGGAGGTTAATGCTGTTATTGTGTGTGATTCTAAGCCTGCTTTGCTGTCCCGTTCTGCAATTCATCCCACTCACCTTTTGGTTGTTCAACAAGTTCTCTCCTTCCTGTCTTTAATGAGTGATCGTGGTTTGTGTGTGAAATTTATTTGGGTTCCTGCCCATGTAGGTTTACGCCATAATGCCACGGTTGATCGCCTAGCGAAAGAAGCCTGCCGTCTTCCACATCGTGATGATGGGCGTCCCCTCTCCTTGCCGTGCTACCTCTCCCGGGTCCGCTCAGCTGCCTTCCTGCCTGAACACCGCCGTCGTGATGTCGAGAGGCCCTTCAGTGTTACCATCTCCCACTACGAGTCCGTTTGCCGTCACAAGTTCATCTACCGGCGCCGTGGCCTCATGGTTCGTCGCCACAACGTCGTTTCCGCTCGTCTGCGGCTGGGTTACCGTCCGCCGTGGCAGGTTGCCGGGGTGGAGGGCGAGCCTTCCTTCGCTGAGTGTCGCCTGTGTCAAGCTCCTCTCGCCCACACCATCGAACATTACTGTCTGGCGTGCCCGACTGTCCGTCACCTCCTGCCCCAGGGTTTGCCGCTGGATGCTGTCTGCCGTCACCTTCTTACAGACAACGCACTGGACGACATTTTAGTGTGTTATCCCCGCTTTGGAGGGTTTTCATAATTCCTTGTGTGTGTGTGTGTGTGTGTGTGTGTGTGTGTGTGTGTGTGTGTGTGTGTGTGTAGGTATTCCTGTGGGTGTGTTGAGTGACTGTAAGCGCGTATGTGTGTGTATAGGAACTGTTGGGAATTGTTTCCTTCAGTTGTTTTGTCACTTGTTTCGTTATTTTCGCTTTGTTCCGCTTGAAGATATATGTAAATTTATTAATAGTATTTGTTTGACGTATATGCGCAATAAATTAATCAAATCAAATCAAATCTCTCTCTCTCTCTCTCTCTCTCTCTCTCTCTCTCTCTCTCTCTCTCTCTCTCTCTCTCTCTCTCTCTCTCTCTCCAAACAGCAAATCATAAGTCGGGGTGTTGTGTGAGGGAAGAGGCTAA
>CM035218.1:1259242-1276537 GCA_020233015.1 Callinectes sapidus
CGCTTGTTCAATTGCTCATTCTGTTATTACTGATGGTTCGACAGTCAGTTTCTTCCCTCACACAACACCCTCACTTATGGTTTGCTGTTGGCAGTCTCTCGGATCTAGCGTATATTTGACTCGATTTCTTTCTTCATCAGCGCTCCCTGTCGCTCTCTCTCTCTCCAAACAGCAAATCATAAGTCGGGGTGTTGTGTGAGGGAAGAAGGTAACTATTGAAGGTCATTAATACTTGTTAACAATTCTCCTTTTTCACCTCTGTTTTTCGTGGTGGTTTATTTTTGCTTCCGCCCTTTTTTTAAGGGTTTTATTTTTGCTCTTGTTCAATTACTCGGTTAATTGCTGTTTTAACATTGTATAGTATGTATGTATATATATAATAATCACTTTCACTATCTTATCTACACGAATACTATTTATCTATAAAGAGTTGCTTTTCTATGTCTCTCCCTAAACGTGCTCCATCCCATGTCACCTCTTAGTGCCTCTATAGCTGCATACCTAGGTGCTTTCAGTGCCATTCTTGCCACTCTATTCTGTCCTACATCTAGCTTTTCTATCTCACTTTCATTCCATGCGACCACATTCATGCCATACATTACACTTGGAACAGCTACACTCTTCCATACTTCCCACAACACATTATACTTGCATACCCTCATCCTTGCTGCACTCCCCATTCGACCAACCCACTGATTCATCTGACTTATCTTTTCATGTTTAATTTTTTTCGCAACCATCTGCACTCATACACACCCCTCGGTACTTGTACTCACGCGTTTGCTCTAGCTCATTTTCTCCCAGTCTCCATGTAATGTTATCCTCATCCTGTTACCTATTTACAATCATCACTTTACTTTTTTCGCTGCTAAACCTAACCCCAAAGTCTCTACCATACTGACCTACAATGTCTAACAGACTCTGGAGCTCATTTGCACTCTCACTCATAACAACCACATCAACAGCATACAGCAACAAGCCCAGTTTGTCAGTACCCACTTTCACTCCTGCATTTATTCTTCTCATTCTGACAGCTAATTCTTCTGTGTATAAGCTAAACAAGGTTGGGGACAGAATACATCCTTGCCTACACACCTCTTTCACTCCTTACCCATTCTGTTTCTATATTTCCTAGTCTATATTTGTGGGTGTATTAGAATCTTATCATTTCTGAAGTGCTAAGAGATACATTATTTTCACCACAACTTTTAAATTAGCAAAACACCTGAAAATGCTTTGAAATATAAAAAAAAATAATAATTGAAGAATAAAAATCACACAAAAAAATCAATAAATACTATAAATTAGGAGAAACAAATATAACCTAAGTTATTTTCACTGTTCACTAGCAGGAGGGAGCCTTGCCATAACACGGGCGGCAGCAAGATGAGCGTGTACACATTTTTAGAGATTGACGTGAATTAATTCCTTAAAGAACAAAAGAAACAGTTACTTTGTTTTTTTTTTTTTTTTTTTTTTTTTGCTTTTTGTATGCACTTTTTGTTACTGTTTTGTGTTTACCTTATGTGTTTTCTTTTTCTTGTTTCTTTCTATGTATCTTTTTTTTTTTTTTTTTTTACTGTATCAGGTTTACCACTCTTGCTTCTATTGTTTCTTGTATTTTTTTCCCTGTTTCCTTTATTCATCTCTTGGTCTGTTCTCTTCACCACAGCCCAAGTTCCTGGAGGGTGAGCTGATCCACGACCTGCTCACCATCTTTGTATCAGAGAAGCTGCCGGGCTACATCCACTTCTATAACAACCATAAAGAGTTAATTTCATCCATAGGTGTGTTCTGGCTTGCTGTGTCCAAACTCTCCTCTCTCTCCTGTGTAGACATTTAGACAGAGTGGTGGAGGAGGTGAGATTGAAGGAAGGAAAAAGTGAAGGAAAGAGGAAAGGAAGAGAGAGAAAAAAAAAGAAAGGTGGAGGAGGTGAGATTGAAGGAAGGAGGAGGAAAAGAAAAGAGGAAAGGAAGAGAGAGAAAAAAAAAGAAAGGTGGAGGAGGTGAGATTGAAGGAAAGAAGAAGAGAAGGAAAAAGGAAAGGAAGAGAAAGAAAAAAAGAAAGGAAGGAAGAAGACAAGAAAAGAGGAGACACTCCCTCAACTTTGTAACTTTTCTTAGACAAATTTCTAGCCTTAGAATTCATCTCAACCTCCCTCTCATCAGCAGCTTCAGATTTACTGCTGATGAGATAATGACTCAAATACAACAACAATTTCAACAGGTTAAGATGGATTTTAAGACTACAAATTCCTCTGAGAAAAAGGTACATACTTAAGAAACTGTTAATAAGGGCCGTGGTATAGATAGAATGATATTAAGTTGTTCATATTCCCATTTTCCCGGCAGGACTGGACCACGAGGCAAATGTGAGGAAGATGCGCCTGCTGACATTCATTCAGATGGCCGAGTCAGTCCGAGATGTCCTTTGATTTGTTGATGCAGGAACTCCAGCTGGGCCCAGAGCAGGTGGAGGGATTCATCATTGAAGGTCAGTTGCTATGTGTATTTGTGTGTATGTGTGTGTGTGTGTACATTCATTTGTCTGTGTTTAGTATCTTTTGCCTCTCATTTTGCTGGCTTTCATTTCTCAAGTGTCTGTTTTATGATTTATTTATTTCTTTTGTGATAATTTTGTTTCTTCCCTTTTCTCAAGTGTATTTGTATTTTATCATTCCTTTTTCACTTTTGTTTCTCTGGTTATCTGCTATCAGCTTCTCTCGTGTCTTCTGTAATCTTCTGGTACACTCTGTAACTCCTTACCTGCTTCTATATTTTGAACTTCCTATGACTTGACTCTATTTAAGAGGGAGGTTTCAAGACATTTGTCCCTGACTTTTGACTAACTCTGGACCTTTAAGAAGACTGGCAAATTAGTAGACATTTTTTATTTTCATTATTTTTGTTGCCATTGGCCTGCTTCTCCCTCTTGCATAAAAAAAAAACCCAATCTTTCTCTCTCTCCTTTTCTCACCCAATCCATCTCCTCCCTGGCATCCCTCAAGACCAAGCTGGTGAGTGCACGCATGGACCAGAACCTACGGAAAGTGTTCATCACGTCCAGAGTGCACCGGACGTTTGGCAGGAGTCAGTGGCAGGCGCTGCACGACACACTCACTGGCTGGAAGACCAACCTGGCGCTGGTGAAGGAGTCTATGCAGGCCATCGTCCCCACAAAATAAACTAAGTAATAAAAGTTAAAAAAGTACACTTCGTCGCCAGTTTTGTATCGTTATAACTGGAATCTGCATCTTGGTCGTCAGCTGAATAAAGAGCAGAGGGTACCAAGTGTGTACGAATGCCAAGGCTTTCCTGGTTTCCCCGCCGGCCTCAGTGAGTGGTCAGTGGTTTGTCTGTTAGTAGAGTTGTATTAGGGGATGGTAGTGGTGGTGGTGGTGCTGGTAAGGGTGTAGTGTTGAAAGGTTACAATGATGATGTATTGGTGTGGTATTTGCATAAGTGGTGGTGGTAAGGGTGGTGTAGAAGGGGTGACTATGGTAAAGGTGTAGTATTTAAGGTGGTGAATGGTGAAGGTGTATTGGTGTGATAATTAGTGTTGAGTGAGGGAAGGGAAAAAAACTTCTCCCATAAACCATTCATGAAATGCTGTATTACCAAAACACCAAAGGAATAAAAAAAAAAATTCAACTAACAATTGTAGGTTATATTTTTTTACAAACTTCAACAAGGCTTATATCATTCAAACAATTATTAAGTACAAAAAAACACACATCTATGAACAATTACTTACATCCAAGCTGTAGCGGCAGTTAGCCCAGGGATCGTCAAGACCAATACACTGCCAATCACAAATATACATAAAACCGCCACTTAACATCTGACTGGTCATTACTGTGGCCTTTATATCTTGTCATGGTAAGAGCAGAGTGTGAAGTACAGCAGGACCACCTCACTCCACACAAGGCACTGTAATGGTGTGTGTGTGTGTGTCATTACCTTCATACACCATACTAGAAAAATATATATTATCTTTCTAATGTGGTTGTTTCTCTCACTATTTTGCGATTTAATGATAACAGACACATATTAATACTAATCAAACAGTCACCAATTTTTTAGTCCAAATAAATACTTGATTAAATAATACAGGTGGTGATACAGTTTCATCTTACATAAACAATAAAATGATAATGATGTATTGTTAGCTAAACTCATCATTGTCGGGATATCTGGCCCATAAATTACAGATGATAAGTTTCTATTTACTGAAATGGAAATAATCAGTGACATTTATAGAGGGTAATATGACTATTGTTTGTGGAGTGGTGTTGACGTCAAAATAACTCATGGTACACCAGGATTGATGCTAATGATCCAAGGTAACTCAACTTATCACTGACACACCAGCCAGCAACTAACCATGAACACACACACACACCTCAACCTGCTCCTCCTTCACTGTGGCCTTAGTGAACTAGCCAAGGCTGCCTGTGACGATGGTGTATTTGGCATCTCAGTCTTCTTGATTCCTCTGGTTGGCACATTTAACATCCACTCATCACCAGACACACCTCTCTCCTGGCCAAGGGTGACATTGCCTAGGGAGTGTGTTGATCAGTCCTCCTCAGCGTCAGGGTCCTTGATCAGCTTCCACTGGTTGGCACAGACCTTGAGTGTGTTGTGGGCATACTCCCTTGCCTTGGGCAGCACCAGCTCTGGGTTGTCAATCTTGGAAATGGCTTGCAAGGCAGTCTGTAAGTAGAGAAGGAAGCAATCTATTTGCCTATTCATATACCAGGCCAGCAGTCCCATACGGGGTGGCTGGGAGACCATCACACACACACACACATGCACAGATACACATTATTTACACTCCTATCTCAGTCAGACTGTGATGGAGAAGTAGTCTTGTGCCTCAAACTACTACACTCCAGGCAGACATGTGGCAGTTGTATGAGTATCAAGGACACCTACATACATCCACCTGCCAACCACATCCATAACCTCCACTTTGTCTGGACTGAAGTACCTTGCAGTGAGTGTCAATGAGGCGCTCTGCACACTGCTTGTCGTGGCAGGCCAGCAGGTAGACGATGACAGTGCCGCGGTACTGGATCTCCTTGTTGCCGCTGGACAGGAGGAACTGAAGGATCTCAGTCCAGTCCTTCACCTGTATGGGGAAGAGGAGGAGGTGCAAGAAGATCAAAGAAGATGCAAGGAGTCAACAGATGAATTACTACAAAAAAACAGTTATGCAATGTAAGAAAAGATAAGTCATTAACATAAAACATACAGCAAACACAAGACAAACAAGAAGGCTGTAAGGAGACACTCTAGTCACCAGAGAAGCTATCAGGACAACATACTCACATCAAACACCTTGACACACACTGGGGACTCAGCCATCACCATGCACATTGCCCCTGATGCCGCCTTCACTATCTCCTCGTCCTCGTCCGATGCACACAGAGTCGGGTACTTGAACTTGTCATTCTTGCCCTCCAGGATCTTGATGATGTCCGGAGAGGCACACAGGTTGGCCATACACTGGGGGGAAAGGTGCTCCAGTGTGTGTGTGTGTTTGCTTATTGTTTTACTTTAATGGTGAATGTAAGAGGTCTGGATACTTATTCTTTCTCTCTCTTATTCCATCATTGCATTCATCTACTTCTCTGGCAAACAATATTAACATTATATTTAATCACTAATGGAGAAGAAAATATCTGGGTACATATTCTCTCTCTCTCTCTCTCTCTCTCTCTCTCTCTCTCTCTCTCTCTCTCTCTCTCTCTCACTCACTCGGATAGCAGCCCTCCTGATGAGGTCATGGTGTTCAAACATGCAGTGTTCAATGAGAGGCAAACCCTTCTCCTTGATGCATTTACTTGCTGACTCAGACATGCCGGCAATGTTCGTCAGGCCCATCAGTCTCAAAGTTCTCAATGCCGGAACAGTCTGGGTGGAGCAGCTTCAGGAGAGGACGCACCACCTTGTATGCCTACCAAGGGAGAAGTGAAGCAAGAATTAATGGGGGTCTATGTAGTGTGTGTGTGTGTGTTTACCAAGTTGAGGGCCTGAGTTAATCTGGTCTGGTTCTGTCTCTGTTTCTCTGCTCATTTAATCTTTCTTTAAATTTGTCCATACTTGTTATTATTTCTTCTGTTAAATCATTCTAAGTCTTAATACTCCTCTGTGGGAAGCTGAGTTTCTTCATGTCCTTTGTCTTTTCTATAGTTTCATTGAATGTCCTCTTGTTTGTTTTGAATCTCCGATTTCCCTAAGCAGTAGGTCATCATTGTGTCTATGTGTGTGTGTGTGTGTGTGTGTGTGTGTCTGGCAGTCCCAAGCATACAATCTCCTGTAGAAGAGACCCACATAAACAAGGGAGGAATTAATGAGAGTCTATGCACTACTTCCTGCAAAGGACAACTCACGCTTACTCTCTGCCCCAGGAAAGGAAGGAATTAATAGGAATTTATGTGCTAGTTCCTGCAAATGGCAACCCACACTTACTCTATGTCCTGGGAAAGACACTTCAGGGTTGATGGTGATGGCAATACGTGTGAGAGCTTGAAATACGTCCCAGTACTGAAGGAATTAATGTGTGTTTGGTGGGTTTAAATCTCACGCTGATTCGTACTTCGCTGTTGTCTCAAATTTGTAGTGTATTGCCTTCCTTCATTATCCATTCCTTCTCCTTTCTTCATCCTCTTCCCTTTAATTTCCTTTCTTCCTTCATTCATTGTCGTATTTTGAAACGAGACTTTTATTATAAAGATTATTTTTGACAGAAGCAGAAATTATGACAGTTCCGTTGTTCCCTCCCTACCACCCCTCTCTCTCTCTGTCAATCTGGGTTCAAGCAGAGCATTAAATGTATTCTAATTTAACATTTATTAAACCAGATGCTTTATAGTTAACAAACTGAGTTGTCGGATGCGACTGGGAAGACTTAAGGTGTGCGAGTGTTAAAATAAAGATTTGTATGTTAACCTGTATATATTCAGTCAACAATTGTAAGCTACTTTTAAAAAAAACATCTACTACTACTAGTACTACTACTACTACTAATATTATCACTATTGTTACATAATAGACGCAAGGAACAGCACAGTAATTAACCAATAACGACTTAACACTAAACAAACCATAAATAACAGCAGTAACAGCAATAACAATAATATCAATAACAACAACAGCAATAATAACAATAAAAGCAAGAAAATAATAAATACAATACTAACAACAGGAGAAAAACAACAACAGTAACAATAAAGGTACTGTGGGATGGTTACCTACCTACAGAACTGGAATATGAAGATTTTGGGTTTGCCTTTCAGAATTGGACACTCTCTGTTGTTGAAACACTCCACCACGTCATGCACAGTGACGTCATTGCTGTCCGAGGTGAAGAAGGAGGTGTCGTCTCAGCTGTGGCTCATGAACACCACAATGCAGGAGTCCACGTTGGTGTGCTCCTTCTTGTTGCGGAATTCTCTCAGTGCCTGAATGGTGTCCTGCATGATAGAGAAGCAGGTTTTTCATCTATTTAGCTTTCAGTTTTATGTAAGAGGGAAAATCTGACCAAGGGTAGACAAATATGGTTCAACAAAAAAGACCCGTTTAGATGCTAGTCCGTCCCTGAGGAGGTCCAAGAGAGAGAGAGAGAGAGAGATAGTCAAAAAGAATAAACCTGTTGAAAAGTCTCCATTTTAAACGATTTCAGGTTATAAGAAGATGGAAATGCAAAAGCAAGTAGTGAGTTCCAGAGTGGTGCTGGATTACTAAAGGTCTGTCTTGTGAATCCTCTTTAGTTTTACAATATTTTTGCTTTTACCTATCTCTGAAGCCTCTATCTATTTCAGGCTAATTTCTCTCCACCAGGAATGACAGAGATAAGACTGTGCATGGTCTATGTGTGGGGCTTAATCTGGGTATGATGGGTGTTGGGGACAGACAGAAACAAGACACATAATTTCCTTGTCAGTGTATATAGCTTGATTTGCTTTTCATTAATGTTTGTGTAAAAGCCAGCAGATCTATTGTTCCAGCAAGATGTAGCTGAATCTCTCAGTAGGGTGAAGGTAACACTAACACCTTTGACAACACAAATATCTATGAAAAACAAGAGTAACAGTTTAACCAACACAAATACCAGTAAGAAACAACAGTACATCAACTCATCTCTCCCTGACAACCTTAGCAACACCCTCAACAACACAAAAAATCAGCAATAACACCTTTAGTAACACAAATATCAAGAAACAACAATAACTGCTTAACCAACACAAACTATCAGTAAGAAACAACAGTACACCAAACCATACCTTCCCTGACAGCTTTAGCAACACAAATTTAAAGATGGTAAGGAAAACCCATGTCCGTCACTGAGGAGGACATTCTGTCGAAACGTAAGAGTAAAGAGTGTCCCTGACCCAGCCCAGGTTTTCCTTACCATCTTTACACTCCTTTGTCTTACTTCTACTCAACACAAATACCAACAAAGAGTGACACACTGAACAACAAGAAGCAACACCATCTCATCCTCCTCACCCTTGACAGCCTTAGCGGTTTCCATGCTCATTTGTGGAGGGATGTTTGGCTCTCTCTCCCTCAGCAGACTCTGGACAAAGTAGGTGATGTCCCTGCCAGCGATGGGGATGTGTTTGATGCAGCTTCCTATCACATACCCGTCAGCCTGTAAGTGTACCAGCGGGTCATTACAACACTGATACCTTCAATGGTGAGTGTCATCATGTTTCTACCCTTTCACTGCTATTGGCTTCATCTTTCCTTAATAACTGATCACTCTAAGATATCTTAATTTGTTTCATAATTACCTCAAGTGTTTAAACTGAGTAGAAAATGCAAAATGTACTTTTTTTTTCAAGTATTTCACAATATTCTTCAGTTCTTTCTTCCTTGTGGCTTTCCTTCACTCCCTGTCTCACTTAACCTAACTTCTTTGTGTCTCTTTTCTTTGCCTAACCTAATGTTTCTTTGTACCTCACAGTGTCTAACCTAACCTAAAGTAGGACTCTTCCTCTCTCCACCTAACCTAACAGACACACACACACACTCACTTTCCACCAAATCTAATCTAAGACAGTCTTTCTACCTCACCTCACCTAAAAGTACGACTCTCTAACCTACCATTGTTATTTTTTATTGATTCCTTTAGGGTGCAATAAATTTATCAAATCAAATCTCTCTCTCTACCTAACCTACCCCAGTCCACCCCAGACACCTCACCCTGACAGCATAGCCAGTATGACTCTCTCTCTCTCCACCTAACCTAACCCAGTCCACCCCAGTCACCTTACCTTGACAGCATAGCCAGTAGCGTCCATGGCCTCGTCCCCAATGAAGAAGTCCAGGTCCTCCACTCTCTTGCAGAGGCGGCGCTGGGACTGCTCCCCTACCTTGGCCGTCTCCTTGATGGCCAACGAACTGGGGATGATCATCTGTGGCTCGTGGTTCCCGGCAAATCCCAAATCTTTAGTATTATGAGTATATTTCAAGACAAAATGCTTTTAATCAGAGTAATACATAAATGCACACAAATGAAATGGAAAACAAATTATACATATTTGATAGCCATACATACAATAACTTTAGCATTGCAGGAACATTTCAAGAGACAATGCTCTTTAAAATGCAATAATACACAAACACTGGAGAAATATGTGACACAGCAGAATATATTAGAGAAAGGACAACCAATAAATATAAGAATTTAAATACATTGTTGCCATTTGATACTAAAAAGAATATTTCAAACTTGGCTCACTAATCAACACATATACACAAAAATATAATAACAAAATAAAAGGAAAAGGTGTACTAGTATTGAAAAATATATAAGTACCAATTGGACACAAAACTTGACTTATTCATAAAAAATATAAAAAATAAACCAAGTCTTTTTTACCTGTATGGGGTGAGAGGAGGTCTGGGGGAGGCTGTGTTGAGGTGGTGGAGGGGGCAGCATGGTGGGTAGGGGGTGGAGGTGAGCCAGCCTGCCCCTCCCTCCTCACACACACTGATGGCCCCTTCCTCCCCACAGCTGGCACTTTTGCACTCCATTGCACTCAATACACTGGGGAAATATACAGCATTAACACTCAATTCCTTATATTAACTTAAGATTGGCGGTTTTCAAATATTCCCTACTTATTTGCGTCAGATACATATGGGGGTCAAATTACTCAGTATGAAAAGCTCCAACAGATGGTATGAAGGGTAGGAAAAGCCAACTGGAGACTGGTGTTAAAGAAAAATAATATCTTCATTATTCATCTCTTCATTTAAATTCGCCTACACTGCCCACATGAACAAATTTAAACACATTTCTTTACTCACCTGTACTGTTTGGGGTGACTTTTCCTGTACAGACAGGTAAACAAGTCCCTATTTCGTCTTCTCCCTGGAAAACATCACTTCACAATGCTAGATATTATGACAAGAGCAAATATAACAGTATAACAGTATCACACACACACACACACACACACACACACACACACACACACACACACACACACACGGTAAACATGCAGTAAATCATGTTATAAGTAAGATAAGAGTCAGGAAGGGGAGGCATAGGGAGGCGCCCGCCATTATGACGTCACGGCTGATGACGTCACAGCCTGGCCTGCTACTCTATATTTACGTAGGTATTTTAGGGGAGACCATTTTAAAAATGACCTTTCGAAAAAACACTTTCAGACCAAAAAACTGGACATTTTCCGGTTGGATAAATACTCTAACTAATTCTCAAAGCATAAATAAACTCCAAACAACAGTAATTGTAAAGAATTTCCACTAGAAAGAAAGCATTTTATAAAAATATGACCCTTTTTAAAACACATTAAATACTCACTCACAACGACTTCAAAGGAACCAAAAACCACTTCAAAGTACTTGAGTAGTTCCTTCTAATTATTCTCAGCACTTCAGAGTGATCTAGAGGCAAAAATAATTCATTTACAGGCTGATAGATAAATAATTAATGCAACTTTAAACACCGTTAGCAGACACTTTAACCTTCCACTGATTTCACTGAGCTTTACGCACAAAACATGGTTTGATATGGACTATCTTTGGCAATTAATAAGAACCTCATACTGCCTCAAATAAAGAATGGGCGTCTTGGGTCTTGGGCGTTCCAATAATTTTGGCGCAAAAAGCCGCCCTTATTTACGATCATAATACGCCAACCACAGCTATCTCCACCCCCCACACGCATGGCAGACATTCAAAACAGGCCACAGTACTCATAGAAAGCATTAAATTTTACTGTTGAGCCCAAATAAATAGTCCAGGCATAAATGAAAATATCCTTAAATATGAGCCAGCTAGCGGGCGGCCGCGGGCGCCGGCGGCGTTGGCCCGGGTTTGCTCCGGAACCCCCCCTCATATCTCACTTAAACCTTCACTAAACTTAAACTTGACCACGAAAGCTGTCTGAATGGCTAATATGCAAGCTTAGTACAATGGCTGCATAATGTGGCAAGATGAGCTTATAATAATGAGTGATAAGGGTAAAAATGAGCGCCGAGTTCTCTGGAAGGGTAGCCCCCCCTCTTATATAGGTAAATAAACACTGACACGGTAAAGCCTTGTGTCACAATGGCTGTAGTCACCTTAATAACGTATTCCAGCAGCCTCTGTGATTCCATCTTGCGGCTTTAGTCCAATATTAAGATGACACACTGAACACTGAAGCACCAGCAGCAGGGTCTCCTTATTGTTATTCTGTCCTTAGATCGTTCAATCCCTTTGTCACTTCCTCCCAGGGTTTGAAAGGTAAAAAACGTCTTAATAATGTCACTAGAATGGTCAAACATTTCAAGAACCCGAGTTTGTTCAACCAGAGGCTTTTCAATAGGATAGTAAGACCTTTCCACCCGCTAACACTCACCCCACAACAAACTGAGCCAGACTGACAGACAGACCCTTGGCCCTCCCACCCTCCCCCTGCTGACGTATGGCAGGAACACACACGTCACGGCCTGGAACGACCAGTAGTCCTATCTTGCTAATTTGCTATTCACACAGTATATGCGCTAAGAAATCAAGTAGGTGATGCAACTAATACAGATGAACAATGGAACAATAAAGATAAAACACCAGAAACGTCAAAGGAAAACTAATTAACGAAATAACGCATAAATAAGCGAACAAGGGCAACCAAGGCAACAAGTTAACTTGACACGAAATACAACCAGAAAATCAAGAAATACAACAAAATCAATCTGAAATACTAAACTAACTAAAACAAACTAAACCAATAAAAGTTATCAAACACTCGCAAAACACCAAAGCAATAAAAAAAATGTAAAGAAAAACCGTAAGCAAGTAAACAAAAGAAGAAAACAAGGGGAAAAAAAAAATAATGCTGGAAAACATGAAAACAATCTCCCCCTCTCTCTGGTCCTGTGGAGATGTGACAACGCAGCTCACCGGAAAATCCCATATTCAGCCGGCGCCTAAATGTTCTTCACCGATGGCAACGACTACAGTTTTCCCTCACAGTAGTAGTAGTAGTAGTAGTAGTAGTAGTAGTATATTGTATGTTTTCTCTGTTCTATTGTTCGTATATTATCTTTTGTTCTCTATTTTCCTCCATTTTTCATTCTACTTTGATCTTTTGTCTCCTCTTTTCCCAAGAATCCCTTTATAAGAGACAACCCCATGATAAAAAAAAAAAAAAGGAAGGAAATGAAAGGTAGAGGCATTGAAAAATTGGATAAACAATAAAATGTTTTATCATATATATATATATATATATATATATATATATATATATATATATATATATATATATATATATATATATATATATATATATATATATTACTTAGGCTATACACTTGGAAAAAAAAATCCTTGGAATTAACTCTAGTGGAAATCATGAAAATTAGGTTGTATTTTCAAAGAATATAGGAATGAATCAAACTTATAACACTTTGAACAACTTGGTAATAAGAACTGATCTACCCATCTCTCCATACCACAGATCAGCAATGCCACACACACGCACACACACTCTCTCTCTTGGTGTGTGTGTGTGTGTGTGTGTGTCTCGGTCTGCCTGTGTGTGGTTGCCAGGCTGATGTGTAGAAAGACAGCTTATTAACACAGTTTTTCAAAGTGTCATAGTGCTAATAATACATATCAACATACTGGAAGCTTACAATTAATAGAAGGATATACTGCTATTACTACTACTATTTGACAGGATTGGTGGCCTGGTATAGAGGTAGATTGTCATTCTAAGCTTCCTCACCCCAATGTAATAATGCTTGGGAATGTGTAAAGTAAGTCTATCAATAAATTATCAGAGAATACATTAGGAATTTATATATCTAAAAAAATAGTCACAAGGAAAAAAATTGGTGGGATGTATGAAAGAAACTTTTGAGCACGTCACTGAGCGAAGAGAAATGAAAAAAATGTGAATCTGATTAGTTATTCTTTATCTGTTGATTTATAACACCCCAGGTAATCATTAGCATTAGTGAGGAATTAATCAATTGAGCACTCTCCCTATCTCTCCCTCTCACACACACACACACACACACACACACACACACACATACTCATCTTTACAACACACATACACTCTCTATCTTTGCAACACACACACACACACACACACACACACACACACACACACACACACACATACGTGGAAACTAGAAGAGTATAAAACAATGCAAAAGGAGGTGTTAAAATGCCTGGCTGATATGATGAGGAATGACAGAAAAGTACTACTAATGGGTGATTTCAACTGTAGAGGTGTGAACTGGAAAGAAATGGAAGGGAGTGGAACTGAAGGATCATGGAGTGAAGAAATGCTAAAATTAGCCATGGAGAACACACTGGACCAGTGGGTGGAGGGTCTCACTAGACTCAGAGGAGAGGATGAACCATCAATGTTAGATCTAGTGTTCACAAAAAAAACAGAACTCCAACCCATCATAAAGTATTTAAGCCCAATGGGAATAAGTGACCATGTATTGATGGAAGTAGAATTACTAGAAGGGACATTGGCAAGAAGGGGAGATGATTATAAAAGTGGAAGATTAAATTATGTGAGGGCAAACTTTGAAGGCTTAAGGGAATTTTTTGAAAGGACAGATTGGAGAGCAATCATGAACGGCAAAAAAGTACAGGAGAAGTACGAAATATTCCTGAAGAGGTATTGAGAAGGTGTCGAAAGATATGTACCAAAATACAAACTAAGGGATAGCAAACACACATGGTACAATGCTAGATGTGCAGAAGCAAAGCAAGCAAAGGACAGAACTTGGAGGAAACTGAAGAAGCAGAGGAATGAAATTAATAGAGAGAGATACAATGAAGCAAGGAATGAGTATGTCAGGATAAGAAGAGAGGAAGAAATAGCTTTTGAAAAGGATAGAGTAAAGAAATGTGGAGATGAACCCAAACTCTTCTATAAATATGTAAATGGAAAAATGAAATGTAAAGAAACCATAGACAAGATAATAAAGGGAGGAAAAACATACCAGACAGCAGAAGAGCTCAGTGAAATTATGAATGAGAGCTTCAAGTCAGTATTCACAGTAGAGGAGCAATTTATAGAACCAAACACGACAGAGGCAGAGGGGGGTCTCAAGGAGGTTGTGGTGCAGAAGCAAGATGTTGGCAGATTGTTAGAAAATCTAGATGTAAGAAAAGCAATGGGACCAGATGGAGTGTCAGGCTGGGCACTAAAGGAATGCAAAGAGCAATTAGTACAGCCAATTTGGGAAGTGATCACAAGCTCAATAAAGGAAGGGAGGGTGCCAAAAGAGTGGAAGAGGGCCAACATTGTGCCTATATACAAAGGAGGAAAGAAGACTGACCCGCTGAATTATAGACCTGTCTCACTAACAAGTGTGGTCAGCAAAGTATGCGAGATACTAATTAAAGAGAAGTGGGTGAGATACCTGGAGGACAACAAAGTTATATCCAATAGGCAATTTGGGTTCAGGCAAGGGAAATCATGTGTCACAAACCTGCTAAGTTTCTATACGCAAGTAATTGAAGGAATTGAAGACAGAGACGGGTGGGTAGATGTTGTCTACCTTGATATCAAAAAAGCATTCGATACAGTTCCACATGAGAGACTACTATGGAAACTAAAACACATAGGTGGACTACGAGGGAAATTATTAGAATGGATGCAGGATTATTTTATTTGAAAGATAGAGAAATGAGAACGGTGATCAGGGAGGAAACCTCAAGATGGAGGAATGTAACAAGTGGAGTACCGCAGGGGTCAGTCCTAGCACCCATCATGTTCCAAATATATGTAAACGATATGCAGTGTGGCACGACCAGCTACATGAATATGTTTGCGGATGACGCCAAATTAATGAGTTATTAAAAACACTGTTGACTGCCAGGAGCTACAGGGGGACATAGATAAGATCAATGAATGGAGTAAGACGTGGAAACTGGCTTTCAATGTAAAGAAATGTCATGTGATGGAGATAGGCAAGAGCAAGAGAAGGCCAAAATGGAACTACAAGATAGGACAGGAGGAGATACCTAAGACAAAAGAAGAAAAAGACCTAGGGGTGGTGATACAGGATACACTGAACCCAGAGCAGCACATAAATAAACTATTTGGATCAACATATAAAATGTTAGCCAATATTAGTGTGGCTTTCCATTACATGGACAAGGACATGATGAAAAGAATTCTAACCAGCATGATACGTCCAAGATTAGAATATGCAGCAGTAGTGTGGTCACCACATGCAAAAAAGGATATAAGGAAACTAGAAAGGATCCAAAGAGTAGCCACAAAAATGGTACCAGAACTAAGCAAGCTGACATATGAGGAGAGATTAAGAGAAATGGGACTGCCAACTCTACAGGACAGAAGAGAGAGAGGTGATCTAATAATTCTGTATAAGATAGTAAATGGTATTGAAAAACTAGACGAGCAAAACCTGGAGATGGAAGGAGAAACTAGACAAATGAGAGGACACTCAAGGAAAATCAGAAAAAGTCGGTGTCTAAAGGACACAAAAAAGTACAGTTTTCCACATAGAATTGTGGATACCTAGAATGGATTGAAAGAAGAGGTTGTTACAGCAACCAATATACATAAGTTCAAGGAAATGTTGGATTTATGGAGATATGGAGACAGGACACTATGAGCCCCGCTCGAACCCTGTATAATACAACTAGGTAAATACAACTAGGTAAATACACAGGTAGCATCCAGGCACCACTAACCCAACATTACACCTCACAAAATCTATTTTCTGCACAGCAAGTTACCCAAATAAAACTTTCTCTCACACATTAACTGGCTTTCATTCAATTTCCTGCCTTTCTGAGCGAGTCTATAAGATTCTGAAGTGTTGATGAGTATAAAGCATTGTGTTTGTATCATAACTAATTAATAAAGTGGTATATTGTTTTGTTTATTGCTGTGGAAAGAGAGAGAGAGAGAGAGAGAGAGAGAGAGAGAGAGAGAGAGAGAGAGAGAGAGAGAGAGAGAGAGAGAGAGAGAGAGAGAGAGAGAGAGTGTGTGTGGGTGAGTGAAAGATAACCTTATATTCTGTATCTAACTCCTTCAGTATTGGGATGCATTTTGACTGGATTAAGAGATTTCTAAGTGTGTAATTTTTTCTTAGATGAATTTCTTGTGGTCAAAGTGTGTCCCAGTAGTAGTACTGAAGGGGTTAAGAGTGATGTTACTATCCCTTCACCTATGGTTGGGTATTAAGTATAGCACTGTTATATTTTGTTATGTTAGTCAGGAAACGAGAGTAAATAAGAAGGTTTTGAGTCGAGAATATTCGTTTTAGTCAGAAAACAATAACAGTTCACAAGTAGGGAAACAAGTTAATTTAGTAAGAAAAAAAAGAACATTTGTGTTTATTGAGGAAAAGGAATATTTGATGATTTAGTCAGGAAACGAGAATTATGTTAAGTTATGAATTGAGAATCATCCATTTAGTCAGAAAACAATAACAGGTCACCAGTGGAGAATCAAGTTAGTTTATTGAGAATCATCTGTTTATTCAGAAAACAATAACAGGTCACAAGTGGAGAATCAAGTTAGTTTAGTAAGAATGAAAAGAACATTTGTGTTTATTCAGAAAAATAACATGATATTATGTACGTTAATCAGGAAATGGGAATAATTGAGGTTGTAAGTTGAAAATCATCTGTTTAATTGGAAATTAATGTCACAAATGGAGAATCAAGTTAGTTTAGTGAGAATAAAAAGAACATTTGTGTTTATTCAGAAATATGGCTCGATATTATGTTGTGTTAGTCAGAAAAGAATAATAATTGAGG
>CM035218.1:1280309-1291305 GCA_020233015.1 Callinectes sapidus
AACTGATTTTTATCTATTAATGTTTTCTTATCTATTCCCCATTTATGAGTGCCAAGTTATTAGTGCCATTAGTGCCAAGTTATACAAGTACCAAGTTATACAAGTACCAAGTTATACAAGTACCAAGTTATACAAGTACCAAGTTATACAAGTACCAAGTTATACCAGTACCAAGTAATTAGTGCCACAACCTCACACACTTACCTGAAACCACGTGTGTGTGTGTGTGTGTGTGTGTAATATTATGTATCGTTACGTATGTATAATTTAGCATTCATTTTAGCACTTACGCCTTTAAGGTAACTCTATATACAACGTGGAATTTTAAGCCTTATTTTCTTCATAATCTCTGAATAAAAAAAGAGAACGAATGATTGGGAATACTAATTAACTCTTACATTTACCCACTTACCTACGTTACCGCACCCCACAATCCCCACAGTGGTGTTTTTACTGGCAGTATTGAGGTTTCTTGCTCCAACCCACGCTCCACAACATTTCAACCCGCCAAACACGCGTCCCACCAACATCCTGCCCTGCGTTCCTCGTGTTCTCCCTGGTGTGGGTGTGGGTGTAGGTACGAAGGAGGCTGGAGGTGCAGTGGTGGTGTTCTAGGGAGTGTTAGTGTTAATATAGTGACTGGCTGATGAACCACTGCACCTGTCCTGCTTTTGTAGATGAAGGTCGTGTGTTTTTTTTTTTTTTTTTTTTTATCTAAGGCCCCTTTCACACTTCCATGCGTTCACACTAGGACACCCGTGTCCGCCACCGATAATGCCCGGACATCATGAACCCGCCGCTCCTTGTCAGTTGGAAGAATGGCGTCCAACGAAAAACTCCTCCTCGTTGCCCTGCTGGCTAAAAAGAAACGGAAGAGGCGCTCTGCAGAAAGGAAAGTGCATGTGCATCCTATATTATCCTCAAGGATGTACACAGGAGTGCATCATACACTTTTCCCTGATTTGTGTGCAGACGAAAAGAAGTTTTTCAACTATTTTCGCATGAGCAAGCCGTCATTTGAAGAACTTCTCTGCTACGTTAAAAAAGACATCACAGGGACTACAACAAAGTTTAGAGAATGTATTTCACCAGACGAGACTGTGACCGTCACTGAGCATGATAGGCTGTGGGCAGTGAGCGGCGGTGGCTGACACTTGTGGCGTAGTGTGAAAGCTTCCATTCAAAACCATGCTCTACAGTGAATGGCGGCCACTGCCAGTGTCCGCCACTAGTTGCGGAAGTGACACCGAAATGTTAGTGTCCCGGAAGTTGCCCGGTCGAGACGCTGCAGTGGCCTAGTGTGAAAGCGTCCATTGGAAAGCACGGAAGGCAACTAGTGTGTGTGTGTGTGTGTGTGTGTGTGTAAGTGGGACTCAAGCATTGCTGAGGGAACGCTCCTCCCTTCACACTCCAACTGCCTATAAGAAACAACGTTGTCACCCACGGTCAGCAACTTCTTTTTTCTATTTTTTTCTATTTATGGTTATTTTCCGTTGATGACTTCAGAAATCAAAAGAAAAACTGGATTGACAACTGGAGAGGTGAATAGCAGTGAATGGAGACGGTTGAGTATAATTAGAAATTTGAGGTTTGTGTGCTAAAGTGTGCAATATGTTGTATGTGTGTAATAATTCGGCCAATTATATCAGCCATACCAAGACTGCCAGCCATTCACATAAGGTGTGGAGAAAAAAATGCCTTATTTCAGAAAATAAAGTAACTTACATATTTCCGTATCAACGAAGGCCTTTAGTATAATAAGAACTTAATATTATAAGCTTAAATGTAACCCCTTATCTTCCATAGACTGTCGGTCAGTAAAATAGTGGTGAAAAATTTTCAAGAGCGTACCATTTTATTGTCATTCTCTCACGAAATGAAAAAAAAAAAAAAAAAAAAAAAAAAAAAATTAATGGTAGACTTAAATGTTCTGCTTCTTTTTGTTTGAATATAATCTACATAGAAAGTTACATTATGTAGAAAAGTTTGGGTTCAGTTCTTTGTGATCTAACTTCAATCGATTTTTTCTTTTAATTCTAATCTATATTCAGTCTTTTTTTTTTCTTATTTTTGTGTTTACGTTCGCTCTTTCCTCCCTCCCTCCCTCTCTCTCTTCCTTCATTCATTGATTCAAATTTTGCCTATGCATCAATGCATACCCGTGCTCCGTAGCTCAGTGGCAGAGCAGTGGAAGTACAATGACATACCATGTGTCGTAGGTTCGACCCCTACCGGAGCTACAGGATTTTTGCGTGTGTGTGTGGTAGTGGAGGGGGTTTGGTGGGGAGGGGTGGGAAGTGTACGTGGCTTGTTTCTTTTGGCGTGCTTTTATTTTGACATTCGTGAAACTTGTGTGGAAAAATATTGGTTAGTTTATGATAATTAGGCGTGTGTTCACTGTCGCGGTCACCCAGCCAGTCTTTTCCCAACGGAGCGCACTCATAGCTCATGGACCGATCTTCGGGTAGGGCTGAGACCACATCACACACTACACACCGGGACAGCGAGGCCACAACCCCTCGAGTTACATCCCGTACCTACTTTCTGCTGTGTGGGTGAACAGGGGCTAGATACACATTAAGAGGCTCCTTGCCCATTTGCCTCGCCGCGCCAGGGACTCAACGCCCCCAGGCCCTCTCAGTACTTGTGAGCCGAGCGTGCTAACCACTACGCTACGCTCTTTGTGTGTGTGGGGGCGGGGGGGGGGGTTTGATGAATGGGTGTGGAGGGGGATAGAGGGCGTGAGGATAGGGAAGTGTAAGTGTGCCAATTTTTACAAGCCTCTATGTGTGAGTGTATGTGTGTGTGTGTGTGTGTGTGTGTGTGTGTTGGTTGGTTGGTTGATAGAGTGATAGAGAGGTATGTATGTATATATTTATCTAGTTATGTGTGTGTGTGTATGAGTGAGTAAGAGATAATGTGTATTGAGATGTATTTACTTAGTGTGTGTGTTGCAAAGATAGTGAGTCAGTGTGTGTGTGTGTGTGTGTGTGTGGTTTAATAAATGTTATATTAGAATACATTTGATGCACTGCTTGAACCCAGAGAGAGAGAGAGAGAGAGAGAGAGAGAGAGAGAGAGAGAGAGAGAGAGAGAGAGAGAGAGAGAGAGAGAGAGAGAGAGAGAGAAGGGGTTGGGGGGTTGGGAGGGAACAACGGAACTGTCATAATTTCTGCTTCTGTCAAAAATAATCTTTATAATAACTCTCGTTCAAAATACGACTATGAAAGAAGGAAGAAATTAAATTAAAGAGAAGAGGATGAAGAAAGGAGAAGGAATGGATAATGAAGGAAAATGAAGGAAGGCAATACACTACAAATTTGAGACAACAGCGAAGTACGAATAAGCGTGAGATTTAAACCCACCAAACACACATTAATTCCTTCGGTACTGGGACGTATTTCTATCTTTATTTTGATTATTATTTTAAGATTTTTTTTTGCAGTGTCAGAAATTCATATGGGATATATCATAAGATTAACAAGAAAATTTTCCTTTTGCCTCTTGAGAGAAAGTGATGCTGGCTCTCTCTCTCTCTCTCTCTCTCTCTCTCTCTCTCTCTCTCTCTCTCTCTCATAAGATCATCAGTTTTGTGAGTTTTTCCTCACGAGAAAGAGAGAGAGAGAGAGAGAGAGAGAGAGAGAGAGAGAGAGAGAGAGAGAGAGAGAGAGAGAGAGAGAGAATTTATGCTTAAAGACTCGTGATGCTTATTCACCTTTAACTACTACTACTACTACTACTGCTGCTGCTGCTGCTGCTACATCTTAACACACCTAGTATCACTCTTCACCGCCTCCACCACACACACTCCTAATATTAGCACAGATTCTCAAGTCTGTATCTTTCTTTTAGACGAATTTGTAGTGTTATAATCCATCTTTACCGCCTGAAATTGGTGATGTACCTAAATCTTTATCTCACCACCAGCTCCAAATGTACTGGTGATGTGATAATGGGTGAAAAACAACACTAATTTCACCTGTTTAATATGGATTGTAACCTTAAAAATTCATCTGTGGTAAAATATACAATCCTTAATCTTTGTTAATACGTGACATTGGGTTAACAGTTTGCTGTCACCATGCTAAATTGATGAACTTAATGAATATTAGTAATTGTTCATCTTAATAAACAGGGCACTATAGTGTGTGTGTGTGTGTGTGTGTGTGTGTGTGTGTGTGTGTGTGTGTGTTACCTTGTTCAATGCAAAGAGAAAAGTAGTAAATAAAAAGAACGAGTGATTATCGGGGTAGATTACAAGCTGCTGCTCCTCCTTTTTCCTCCTCCTCCTCCTCCTCCTTCTACTCGCCTTCTTTTCTTCTTCCTCCACAGGACCAGAGAGAGGGGGAGATAGTTTTCATGTTTTCCAGCATTTTTTTCCCCCCTGTTTTCTTATTTTGCTTACTTGCTTACGGTTTTTCTTTACATTTTTTTTATTGCTTTGGTGTTTTGTGAGTGTTTGATAAGTTGTTTTTTTGGTTTAGTTTGTTTTAGTTAGTTTAGTATTCCAGATTGATTTTGTTGTATTTCTTGATTTTCTGGTTGTGTTTCAAGTTCAAGTTAACTTGTTGCCTTGGTTGCCCTTGTTCGCTTATTTATGTGTTATTTCGTTAATTAGTTTTCCTTTGACGTTTCTGGTTAAGGAAAGTTTAATTTCCACACACACACACACACACACACACACACACACACACACACACACACACACACACACGCACATGCACACATACACACACACACACGCACACACAAACTACTACTACTATTACTACAACTACTACCCCTTCTACTTCTTCAATAACAGCAACATTTATGGCAACAAAACAAAATGATAAAACTATTATTACTACTTCTATTACTATTGTTGACTCTTAATGCTTGTTCACCCCTAACTACTACTACTACTACTACTACTACTACTACTACTACTACTACTACTACTACTACTACTACTACTACTACTGCTGCTGCTGCTGCTACTACTACTACTACTACTACTACTGCTGCTGCTGCTACTACTACTACTACTACTACTACTACTACTACTACTACTACTACTACTACTACTACTACTACTACTACTTCTACTACTACTTCTACTACTACTTCTACTTCTACTACTCAATCTTAACACACCCAGCATCACTCTTCACCGCCTCCACCACACACATTCCCAATATTAACACAGATTCTCAAGTCTATATCTTTCTTTTAGACGAATTTGTAGTGTTATAAACCATCTCTACCACCAGAAATAGGTGATGTACATAAGTCTTTATCTCACCACCAGCTTCAAATGTACTGGTGATGAGATAATGGGTGAAATACAACACTAATTTCACCTGTTTAATATGGATTGTAACCTTAAAAATTCGTGTGTGGTAAAATATAGAGTCCTTAATCTTTGTTAATACGTGACATTGGGTTAACAGTTTGCTTTGACCATGGTAAATTGATGAACTTAATGTTTCAAGTGTCAAGTTAACTTGTTGCCTTGGTTGCCCTTGTTCTCTTATTTGTGTTATTTCGTTAATTAGTTTTCCTTTGACGTTTCTGGTGTTTTATCTTTATTGTTCCATTGTTCATCTGTATTAGTTGCATCACCTACTTGATTTCTTAGCGCATATAGTGTGTGAATAGCAAATTAGCAAGATAGGACTACTGGTCGTTCCAGGCCGTGACGTGTGTGTTCCTGCCATACGTCAGCAAGGGAGGGCGGGAGGGCCGAGGGTCTGTCAGGCAGTCTGGCTCAGTTTGTTGTGGGGTGAGAGTGTGAGCGGGTGGAAAGTCATCCTATTGAAAAGCCTCTGGTTGAACAAACTCGGGTTCTTGAAATGTTTGACCATTCTAGTGACATATTATTAAGACGATTTTTACCTTTCAAACCCTGGGAGGAAGTGACAAGGGGATTGAACGATCTAAGGACAGAATAATAATAATGAGACCCTGCTGCTGGTGCTTCAGTGTTCAGTGTGTCATCTTAATACTTGACTAAAGCCGCAAGATGGAATCACAGAGGCTGGAATACGTTATTAAGGTGACTACAGCCATTGTGACACAAGGCTTTACCGTGTCAATGTTTATTTACCTATATAGGAGGGGGGGGGGGCTACCCCTCCACAGACCCCGGTAATATCTTGGATTCTTATTTCATCGGTCATTTTTACTCTTATCACTCATTATTATAAGCTCATCTTGCCACATTATACAGCCATTGTACTAAGCTTGCATATTAACCATTCAGACATAGCTTTCGTGATAAAGTTTTAAGATTAGTGAAGGTTTAAGTGATATATGAGGGGGGGGGGGGTCCGGAGCAAATCCGGGCCCCCGCCGCCGCCCGCGGCCGCCCGCTATCCGGCTCATATTTAAGGATATTTTCATTTATGCCTGAACTATTTATTTGGGCTCAACAGTAAAATTTAATGCTTTCTATGAGTACTGTGGGCTGTTTTGAAGGTCTGTCTTGCGTGTGGGGGGTAGAGATAGCTGTGGTTGGCGTTATGATGATCGTAAATAAGGGCGGCTTTTTGCGCCAAAATAATTGGAACGCCCAAGACCATTCTTTATTTAAGGCATTATCAAGTTCTTATTAATTGCCAAAGATAGTCCATATCAAACTATGTTTTGTGCGTAAAGCTCAGTGAAATCAGTGGAGGGAAATTTTTTTTTTGTAGCGGTGTTAAAATTGCATTAATTATTTATTTATCAGCCTGTGAATGATTTATTTCTGCCTATAACTCACTCCAAAGTGTTGAAAATAATTGAAAATAACTAGTCAAGTCTTTTGAAGTGGTTTTTGGTTTCTTTCAAGGGATAGTGAGCGAGTATTTAACGAGTTTTAAAAAGGGTCATATTTTTATAAAATACTTCTTTTCTAGTAGAAATTCTTTACAATTACTGTTGTTTAGAGTTTGTTTGTATTTTGGGAATTCGTTAGAGTATTTATCCAGCCGGAATATGGCCAAATCTTTAGTCTCAAAGCGTTTTTTCGAAAGGTCATTTTTAAAATGGTCTCCCCTAAAATACGTACGTAAATATAGACAGTCAACTTAGAGCACGGAGGTCAGGCTGTGACGTCATCAGCCGTGACGTCATAATGGCGGGCCCTGCTCCCTTGCCTTCTGACTCTTTATCTAGCATATTATATCATGATTTACTGTATGTTTACCGTCTTTGCGTGTGTGTGTGTGTGTGTGTGTGTGTGTGTGTGTGTGTGTGTGTGTGTGTGTGTTGCGTGCGTGCGTGCGTGCGTGCGTGCGTGCGTGCGTGTGTGTGTGAGTGTGTGTGAGGGAGTGCTGAGTCAATAGGCTGGATATGAGAGGTGGAAATATATCGGTATATTTATGTTTGATGCAGGACCTTCCACCTACAGATCTGATATCTTCTTGCAGCTTCCCTTGTATTTTCTTGTGTTGTATCAGAATCAGCTGTCTGTGTGAATACTGTTTACTTATCAACATTGTTATTATGCTTCTCATCTCTCCTCAGCGCCTCCTCCACCGTCCTTTCAGTTCCCCGTGACTAGCCAGCTGCTGGGCCGTGGCGAGACAGCCAAGGACAAGGTAAACTATTTGCTGCCTTGTTTATTTCTTAATGATTATGTTCTCTTTACTGTTGGACTTCTAAGGTAACCTAAAATTTGAAAGTAAAGTTGTCATTCTTCGGTCATAAATTCTATCCTTTCTTCCATCAGTAAGACACAATGATTGTGTGTATGTGTGTGTGTGTCTGTGTGTCTAGTGGTGCCATATGACCAACAATTCTAATATCCTTGCATATGACCTAAGCTGTTGCAGCACCTATTGAAATCATTTCCATTTTCTTCCACAAAAGGCCACTGAAAACTGCTATAGTACTCTTGTTATTTCTAAATGTAATAACCATAACCAATGTGTCTATCTGTCTCTCTCTTTGTCTGTCTGTTTCATATATATTGTTTTCTTTCAACTATTGATGGAAGCTGAAATATATACTGTACATGAGAGAAAGCAGCTTAAATATATCACATCTTTGTAAAAACCTACTTTATCCTCTTTTTAAACCATAAAAACGTATTAAAACTAACTTACCATATCTTTTTCTTCCATAGCATCACGCCCTTGTGGGGAAAAAGATCATCTCGACAAAAAGAGTCAAATCTTGATCCGAAAAAATCCTCCACTGACCACGACCGAGAGAGAGAGAGAGAGAGAGAGATCAGCGGGCAAGATGAATACTTCTCGTGTAAGCCATTATCGACCTTTCTCTCTACCACACACCACCTCAAACCAACACACAAGCTATACAGACACGGGAAATTGCTAAATAACCCCACTGAAAGGCCACCATTGGGGTCTAAATAGGGGATGTGAGGCGATGACGCAATGTTTTTCTCGATCAGCTGATTTTGGGAGGGGAAGGTATTAGGATTATGTATTGGCTATTTGTGGTGGTTTTCTGTGTCTCTGTGCTTATGTATTGGTTGTATTTTTGATGGTTTCTTTATGTATTTCTGTATTGGCTTCTTATGGACCTTCTCTGTATTGGGTTTTATTTATTTATTTTCCATTTATGTATTGGCCTTATTTGTGGTTTTATTATTTTATTTATCCTTTCATTTTTCTCACTGGTTAGTTATGGGGTTTTTCTGCGTGTTTTGCTCGTTTATTTTGTTAATTAGGTTTAATAAGGTTAGGTTAAGTTTAATTAGGTTAGGAGAAGTATGTCTCTTTCACTACAAGTATTATTTTTTTTATTACTTTTTTCACTGGTTAGTTGTGGGGTTTTCTGTGTGTTTTGCTTGTTTATTTCGTTTTTAGTTTTAATAAGGTTAGGTTAAGTTTAATTAGGTTAGGTGAAGTTTGTCTCTTTCACAACAAGTATTATTTTATTTATTGTATTTTTTTTTCACTGGTTAGTTGTGGTTTTTTCTGTGTGTTTTGCTTGTTTATTTTATAGTTGTAGTCTCTGTGTGATTGAAGAAAAGAGATCATTTGCCAAAGAAGAGAAGGAGGAAGAAACAGAAACAAGAAGAAAATTTACTCTCTCTCTTTCCTTCGCAGGGTAGTGTCAATCTCCATGGTGTTTGTGAACAAGACACTGCTGGGTGGTGGTTCGGTGGGCGGCAAGACGGACGCACCACTGTTTGTCACTTGGCTCCAGCGTGTGGTGACGGCCGCTGCTTGCCTCGGGGCCGCCAGGCTCACTAAAATGGCCCCTAACCTTCTTGCCTTCCCTGACGTGGGGGGCCATATTGAAGCAGCTACTGTTAGGAAGGTGGGTTTAGTAAGGGGGGAAAATATTTGGTTAAGGTTAAGAGGGTTTTTTTTTATTTTGTGGGTTTAGAAATTATTTACGCACATGACCATACCTTTCTCCCTCTCTCTCTCTCTCTCTCTCTCTCTCTCTCTCTCTCTCTCTCTCTCTCTCTCTCTCTCTCTCTCTCTCTCTCAAATTAAAGCTATCTCTAATTTTCTCTTAACTTCTGTACTTAAAAAATAGTCAGAAACCCGAATTTTTTTGTGTACCACAAAGTTCATGTATGTATAACTTTGCACACACAACCCCTATGTATGCGAAACTTGGTGTACACATAGACCAACCATCCCCGCAGACACCCACACAACCTGCATTGCCCTACCCACCACCAAATTAAAGCTAGCTCACTTTCGCTACAGATTTCGCATCAACCGATTTGCGTGGCCCAAGATTCTGAAGATATCTTACAAGCGGTCTAATTTCTACATCAAGATACGGCCGGGAGAGAATTTGAGCCTTTCGAGAGTACTGTGGTTTTCAAACTGACCAATCACAGGGCAGCTAAGAGACTGTGGAAGGTCTGCATTGAACACCACATTGTCTTCAGGTGATTATTTTAGATTAATTTCGGATTAAGGTTAGATCAGATTAGGTTAGGTTAGGGTGATTTTTTTTGTTTATTTTTTTAAGGATTATATTAGGATAGGGTGTTTTTTAAGGAATTCTTAAGGGTTTTTAAGGGTTTTTTGCTTCTTTAGGATCGGATTAAGGTTAGTTTATTTTTTTTTATTTTTTTTCGGGATTAAATTAGGGATTAAATTAGGTTAGGGTGTTTTCTAAGGAATTTTTAAGGGTTTTTCGCTTTTTTTTAGGTTCGGATTAGGTTAGTTTAGTTTTTTTTTTTAGGATTAAATCGGGGATTATATTAGGTTAGGGATTTTTTAAGGGTTTTTAAGGTTTTTATGCTTTTTTAGGTTCAAATTAAGGTTAGATTAGATTAGATTAGGTTAAGTTTTTTTTCAGAATTAAATTAGGTTAGGGGTTTTTAAGGGTTTTTCGCTTTTTTAAATTTGGATTAAGGTTAGATCAGATTAGGTTAGGTTAGATTAGGGATTTTTTTTTTTCAGGATTTAATTAGGTTAGGTGTTTTTTAGAGAATTTTTAAGGGTTTTTAAGGTTTTTTCACTTTTTTTAGGCTTAGATGATGGTTATATCAGATTAGGTTAGATTAGTTTAGTTTTTTTTGTTTATTTATAAGGATTGTATTAGGTTAGGTGTTTTTAAGGAATTTTTAAGGGCTTTAAAGTGTTTTCTGCTTTTTTAGGTTAGAATTATTGTCATTAATTCTTTTGTGGGATTATTTTTAAGGATTATATTAGGTTAGCTGTTTTTAAGGAATTTTTAAGGGCTTTTCAGTGTTTTAGGTAAGAAATATTGTTATTAACTCTTTTTATGGATTATTTTTAAGGATTTATTAGGGTAGGGTCGTATTAGGTTAGGAATATTGTAATTTACTTATTTTCTTTATTTTTTTTAGGAATTAGGTTACGTTAGGTTAGGAGCATTGTAATTAACTTAGTTTTCTGTTTATTTTTAAGGATTACGTTAAGTTTAGTGACGAAATTAAAGTGTTTTCATTTCATACGTTTTTTTGCGTGTCTTTTTTTTGTTTTTCTTTTTTGTTATAATGGTGTTATAATGGTAGTTAGGTTAGGTTATATTTGGTCAGGGTTTGGTGGGGTTCTGTATGTGTTTT
>CM035218.1:1313138-1328706 GCA_020233015.1 Callinectes sapidus
ACTGGACACTTCACTTTGGAAGTGCCCCCGATGTCACCAGCCTGGGGTTAATGTCTGGCATCCTGGCTGCCCACGCCGCCGCGCTGATGCTGCACCCTCTGGCACACACGGGACGACGCGCGCGTCACAGTCATCGCCCCCTCCACCTCCACCCGGACGTGCCACGCCCCCTGCCACAACCACGCCAGTTGAAGTAACTGCACTCCGTGACGCTGTTGCCGCTCTCAAGACTCGCGTAACTTCACTCACGGCTCGCTTTGAAGCAATTGAAACCCGTCTTGATGGTTTGGTCAGCAAGCAGGACTCACTTGAGACTCAAATGAAGACGGTGGTTGAGTCTCAACAGGTTATCATTGATTCTATTACCAGCCTGACAGAGCAGCTCAGCACTGTTGCTTCAAACCTCGAGACCCTGACTAATTCCCACAAGAGTTCTCTCCCACGTAACGTGCTGCCTCGTGCCCCAAGTCATGCCCGTGCCCACACTGCCTCCTCTACCAGTCACCGTCCTAGTAATGGACATGTTCAATAATGAAGTGAAGCTGCATGTCACCTCGTGGAATGCCTGTGGTATTACAAATTGGGCGAAACTTACTGCACTCAAGGGATATATACATAACCATCGTCCTGATGTCGTCTTCATTCAGGAAGCCTTTGTTGGTAATGCTCTGCCCAGGGAGGAAGCCCCCTCACTTAGTGGTTACGTGTCCTATGTTCATCGTGTGAGGCACGGGCTTGTCACCTATATTCACTCCTCCGTCCAGCATAGGTTCCTCCAAAATTCTGTGGACGATGCCACAACCTTTCAGCTGCTTGAGGTTACTGTTGGAGGCGGCAACATACGGTTGTGCAACGTATACTCTGCTCCGGGAGGGATGGATCCAGCCACCTTTCCAGCTCCTACCATCCGTGGCATGATTTACATAGGAGATTTTAATGCACGACATCCTGCTTTGGGCGATCTTTCTGGCACCGTGAATCGCAATGGAACTCGACTTCTGGAGTACATTCGCCGAAATCAGCTGACTCGCTGGGACACTGCTGGTGCCACACATACTCGAGGGGGTACTCTTGATCACATCCTTACCTGTGGACTCGTGCCTTCACATGTCAAGTGTTCATCTGTTCCAGCACTCTTCTCTGACCACGTTGGTCTCAGTATCCACTATTCCCTCCCCGCTACACGCGCTCCAGTACACACGCGCACTCGCATTGCAATCCCACCCAAGTACCGTCCTACATTCATCACCTATATGTCTAACCTTCTCCCTACGTTTAACCGACACTCCCCTGAAATATTATATTCCTCACTTGTTGACGCCATACATTCCTTTTACGCAAAATATGTCAGCAGGCCGCACATCGGACGTCGCGCTGGTGCACATACCTGGACACTGGATAATCGAGTGGCTCAGGCGGAGAGGAAAGCCATGGAGGACGGCCTCGCCTTTCAGAAACGACCAAGTCCAGAGACTCTGCACCAGTACCAACTGTCAAGGGATGACCTAGTTGCCTTACAGCGCTGTGTACAAACGAACTCGTGGCATAAACTCACTGACAGTATCAACCATCAAACGAGTGTTGGCAGTATGTGGCACCTCATTAACAAGGTTGTGAAAAAGAAACCCCCAAGTGTTCTACATAACAGCCCTGCTCAGTACGCACAGGACCTTATCACTGAGTGGTCAGCACAATCACGAGCCAGCAATCTCCCAGCACATATTCAAGACGCCCTCTCCACCCAGAAAAACTACCGCGCACTCCGTCTCACAGCTGCCTTACTGAGCACTGATGAAGAGGATGACGTAGCCATAACTGAGGACGAGCTGCGACGTGCCCTCGCCAGGGGCAAGGCAACATCTCCGGGTGATGACGGCATCACTTACGCAGTCCTCCGTGCACTCCGAGACGTACCGGGCAACCCCCTCCTCCAACTTTACAATCTCTGCTTCCGCCTGGGATACGTACCACAAGCCTGGACCCACAGTACAATTGTGCCCATCCCCAAGCCTGGCACCGACAAATTCCGACCCATCTCCCTCACCTCCTGTTTCTGCAAGGTCCTCGAACGCATTCTTCTCTCACGCCTCATGTTCCGGTTACAAGACAAGCTCTCGCCCAGACTGTACGGCTTCCTGCCCCAACGAGGAACGCACCACTGCCTCATGGAGCTCTACACTCGTCTCTCCCCCGCCAGTGTTGTCGCCTTCATCGATCTGAAGAGTGCCTTTGACATTGCCAACAAAGATATCATCCTTGACCAGCTCGTTGATTTTGGCGTCAAAGGAAACCTTCTCAGATGGATCCGAGATTACCTGCGAAACAGAACATCTCGTGTTCTATTTAAGGGGGCGTTGAGCACCACCAAGGATCTTGAACTTGGCACTCCGCAAGGTGGGGTACTTAGTCCCTTTTTATTTAATATCCTTATGCATCGCCTTCTCTCCCTCCTTCCTGACGTCACTGATACAGCCATTACTTGCTACGCAGACGATATATGTATTCACTCAAATTCCCCAGACAACTTGCAACGCTTCCTCCACTCCTTCTATGTGTCAGCTTCTTCATGTGGCCTCATCATCTCCCCTAACAAAAGCAGAATTTTCTCTCATCGTCCAGCAAGAAATTTGCCAGAATTCACCATGGGGAACAACGTCATACCTCTGTGTACACAATATCTCTACTTGGGAGCGCCAGTGCGGATTACGCCTCCTATCCCAGCAAGGCAACGAGTGCATCCTATTGTCCAAGATCTGTTGGCCCGGCTGCAGCGACGCCTGACTCCTCTCAAGTGGCTGACCAACTATGCTGCCGGAGTTTCTGTTCCTGTCGCCAGAACCATCTACATTGCTTTTATCCGCTCAGTGATAGACTACCTTTCCCCTTCATTATGTCAGCTCTCCAAAACAACGTTACAGCCTCTTGAAAAATTTCAAAACCAAGCAATGAGACTCATCCTGGGGTGTCCTGTCTCCACCAGGATTGTCAACATGCAACTCGAACTTCGTCTCCCACCACTCATTGAAAGAATATACTCTAATGTCATCTACTTCAGCATCAAATGCCTTCACTATCCTCACATATCTCCTCACTTTGCTCACACTATCAGTACATCATTAGATCCAACTGTGCCTCGTCCTTTGCTTCGTCCAGGTGGCCGTACGCTGGTCAGTGTCATATGTTCCAACATTCGGAGGCTTAACATCAACATCTTGGCGGTGAATGTGGACCGTGGCTTCCCACCCTGGCAGACTCCTGTGCCGGCAGTCTCCTACACTCCAACCACCAAGACTGATCTGCCTCAGCTCCAACGACAACGTGCTCTTGAGACCATCGCCAGGTTATCTTCGTCCCAGCGTGTGACCCATCACCTCTACACTGACGGCTCCCTGCGGGGGGACGGCAGTGCTGGCTGTGCCGTCTTCTCCCCCAGCCTGGAGCCACTGCAAGAGGGTTGGACAGGCCGCCGCCTCCCGAACGCTTCAAGCTCTACGTATTGTGAACTACATGGACTACTGGACGCAGTTACTTTGTTGACACGGACCAACAACAACGGTTTGGTCATCTGTGACTCGCAGACCGCCCTACGCGCCCTTACATCTCACCAGCCAGCGTACCAACACCTTGTCACACAAATCCTTCGTCAACTGGCCACAGCCCACGAGAGTTCACTGGTGATTCACTTTTTGTGGATTCCCTCCCACATTGGACTGCGGTCCAATGACACTGCTGACCATCTTGCAAAGGCTGCTTGTGATTTGGATCCTCCAGCTGCTGATGCTCCTACTACTTCCCTCCTGTGCTACAGAAAGATAGTCCGTCAGGCAGCCCGCTCCCCCACCCACCACCGTCGTGATGCTGAGAGAGCCACCAGTGAGTCGATCCAGCACTATGATCACTTCTTGTCTCATCAACACACATATCGACGCAATGGTCTTATGGTTCGCCGACACAACGTGGTGTGTGCGCGCCTTAGGCTTGGTTGGCGACCAGTTTGGCAGGTAGCTGAGGCGGAGGACGCGCCTCACTTCTCTTCCTGTAGGCTGTGCGACGCGCCTAATGCCAACACCCTGGACCACTATTGTCTGCAATGTCCAAACCTTGAAAACTTAGTACCACAGAGACTCACATTGCTTGACACTTGTAAACATTTGTTGGCAGACAATAATTCATTAGATGAAATACTCATGCGCCATCCTCACTTTGGTGGATGTTAATTGTATTCAACTTTAAAAGACAATCTAAACACTTCATGGCGTGTCCTAATAGGCACGAGTCACATGTAAATATTTTTGATACTTGGCTGTACATTAAGCTTGTCACCCTTGGGTGTAATAAATTGATCAAAACAAAACAAAAATCTCTCTCTCTCTCTCTCTCTCTCTCTCTCTCTCTCTCTCTCTCTCTCTCTCTCTCGTCGATTGTTATACGGAAGGCAGTTAAATGAAGAGGAAGAGGAAGAGGAAGAAGAAGAAGAAGAAGAAGGAGAAGAAGAAGAAGAAGGAGAGAGAGAGAGAGAGAGAGAGAGAGAGAGAGAGAGAGAGAGAGAGAGAGAGAGAGAGAGAGAGAGAGAGAGAGAGCATCCAGCCCCCACCCTAATAACCCACGCCTACCCCCTCACCCACTCCCCGCCCACGCCCACCCCGCCCACCCCCGCCCATTATGTCAAAATTGAGAGTAGGCCTACTGAAAGCACCACCACCCCACAAAAAAACAGCCCTAAAATCTCTCAAAATAATCACAAATTAACCCCCAAAAAACACTCCAAAATAGCAAAAAAAGGGAGGTTTTGACGTTTATGGGGTTATATATTACTTCATCTATTGTCTATCTATGGTAATTGTATATAACTTACTCGATTTCTTAGCTGTGTCAAGAGAAACATGGAAATATACAACTACTTTTTGCTCCAAGTGTGGGTAAACATGATCCGGTCGTCCCTGTTTCTCTGTTAATTTTCGTGTTTTTCTTTCGCTAATTCGCTTTACTTTGACGTTTCTGGGGTTAGAGAGAGAGAGAGAGAGAGAGAGAGAGAGAGAGAGAGAGAGAGAGAGAGAGAGAGAGAGAGAGAGAGAGAGAGAGAGAGAGAGAGAGAGAGAGAGAGAGAGAGAGAGAGAGAGAGAGAGAGAGAGAGAGAGAATATTATTCTACTACTACTACTACTACTACTACTACTACTACTACTACTCTATTTAAAGTAGACAGCGGTATTTCACAGTGTTTTAGCAACTGTACTGGCGTATTAAAACGATTTTTACTTGAAAAAGCGGTGTATTTGAAGTAGACAGCGGTATTTCACAGTGTTTTAGCAACTGTACTGGCGTGTTAAGACGATCTTTACTTGAAAAAGCGGTGTATTTGAAGTAGACAGCACTAAACTCTTTATATTTCAATTAATTCATTGGTAGTCTGGGCAAGCTTTTTCTTGACATTTCTTGATTGCTATGGTGTTTTGCAAGTGTTTGATGACTTTTTTTTTATTAATTTCCTTTGTTGTAATAACGCTTTTGTGGTATTTCTTGATTTTGTGGGCGTTTCACCAGTGTTAATTTGATTTTTATTGATGTTTAAGGTGTTTTATATTAACTTTTCCATTGTTTATCTCTATTGTTTCTATAACCTACGTGATTTCTTGGCGCATATACTGTGCGAATATTGAATTAACAAGATAGAACTACTGTCTGGCCTTGTTTGCCTGGTTTATTTTTGCTATTTTTCGCTCAGTAGCCTTACGTTTGACATGTAAGGGGGTTTATATATATTTGTCTATTGTCTATCTAGATTTTTTGCCTATAACTTACATGAATTATTAGCTGTGTGAAGAAAAATAGAAAAATACAATTACTTTTTGGCCTGAGTGCTGCTTGTAAGATCAACCTCTTTCTCGGCCAGACATCAGCAGGGTGGGAGGGGTGGGGGCGATAGTGTCTGTCTGCCGAGCCCCTGAATCAGTGGTTTCTCAGTACTCCGTGGGTTAAGGTGTGGGTAGATTAGCTACTTTTAACCTATTGAAAAGCTTCTGGGTGGGGATTTTAAGCGTTTTTACCATTCCAATGGCATAGCAAGACGATTTTCTCGGGTTAAGTGTGTGGTGAAAGTGACTATTGAGATTACAGGAGTGTTTTACCATTCTAGTGACATATTAAGACGATTTCTACGGTGACTAGCAGGATTTGAGAAGTGCTTTTAAGGGCAGAATAAGTGTCCAAGTCATCTAATTACTGCACTGAAGCTGCCACATAGAGTGACAGAAGGCAGACTACGCTATCAAGGTATCTACAGCCCCGATGACACAAACTTTACACCGTGTCAGTGTTTATTTAGGCGAGTCATTCCGTTAAGGGAGGTCGGGGGGACCACAACAGACCGCGGCGTCATCTTTGCTTCTCATTTCATCGGTCATTTTCAGCCTTATCTCTCATTATTATAAGCTCATCTTGCCACAGTATGCAGCCATGGTAGTAAGCTTGCATATTAGCCATTCAGACATAGCGTTCGTGGTCAAGTTTAAGTTTAGTGAAGGTTTAAGTGAGATATTTGGAGGTTCGGGAGCAAAGCCCGGGCCGCCGCCGCCGCTTCCGCCGCCCGCGGCCGCCCGCTAGCCCGCCCATATTTAAGGATATTTTCATTTATGCCTGGACTATTTATTTAGGCTCAATAGTGAAATTTAATGCTTTCTATGAGTACTGGGGGCTGTTTTGTATGTCTGCCATGCGTGTGGGGAGTGAAGATAGCTGTGGTTGGCGTTATGATGATCGTAAATAAGGGCGGCTTTTGGCGCCAAAATAATTGGAACGCCCAAGACCATTCTTTATTTGAGGCAGTATCAAGTTCTTATTAATTGCCAAAGATAGTCCATATCAAACTATGTTTTGTGCGTAAAGCTCAGTGAAATCAGTGGAGGTTAAAATTGTTTGCTAGCGGTGTTTAAAGTTGCATCAATTATTTATTTATCAGCCTGTAAATGATTTATTTATGCCTCTAGATCACTCTCAAGTGTTAAGAATAATTAGAAAGGATTAGTCAAGTATTTTGAAGTGGTTTTTGGTTCCTTTGAAATAGTAATGAGTGAGTTTTTAATGAGTTTTAAAAAGGGTCATATTTTTATAAAATACTTTTTTCTAGTGGAAATTCTTTACAATTAGTGTTGTTTGGAGTTTGTTTATGCTTTGGGGATTAGTTAGAGTATTTATCCAGCCGGATTATGTCCAGATTTTTGGTCTGAAAGCGTTTTTTCGAATGGTCATTTTTAAAATGGTCTCCCCTAAAATACGTACGTAAATATGGACAGTCAACTTAGAGCATGGGGCGAGGCTGTGACGTCATCAGCCGTGACGTCACAATGGCGGGCCCCTTCCTGCTGCCCATTCCTGACTTTTATCACCCTTATATAAGATGATTTACTGCATGTTTACCATGTGTGTGTGTGTGTGTGTGTGTGTGTGTGTGTGTGTGTGTGTGTGTGTGTGCGCGCGCGCGTGCGTGGTGCATGTGTTGTGCTGTTATATTGTTTTATTGGCTCTCTCCATATTTAGCATTGTGAAGTGATTTTTCCAGGTATGTTAAGGTATGTTATGGTATTGTACATCTTGTGTGTGTGTATGTATGTGTGTATGTGTGTGTGTGTGTGTGTGTGTGTGTGTGTGATGCTTTGATACTGTTACACTGTTATATTTGCTCTTTTCATATCTAGCATTGTGAAATTATTTTTCCAGGTATATTAAGGTATTTTCTGTTATATACATCGTGTGTGTGTGTGTGTGTGTGTGTGTGTGTGTGTGTGTGTGTGTGTGTGTGTGCGTGCGTGCGTGCAGATCTGATATCTTCTTGGGTCTTCCCTTATTTTCATGTATTGCAACAAAATTAGCTGTCTATGTGAATACTGTTTACTTATCAATATTATTAATTTGGTTCTCATCTCTCTCTCCAGCATTTTCTCCGCCGTCCCTACAGTTCCCCGTGACTAGCCAGCTGATGCACCATAATATCTGCTGGGACGTGGTTAGACAGGCAAGGACAAGGTAAACTATTTGCTGCCTTGTTTATTTCTCAATGATTATGCTCTCTTTACTGTTTGACTTCTGATCTCCCTAAAATTTGAGAGTAAAAGTTGTTATTATTCGGTCATAAATTCTAACCTTGCATCCATCCATTAGCAAGACACACACAACCTTCCGTGTACATAACTATTCTCTCTTCCTCAGTGACACTCCACACTCAATTATCTCTTTCTTCCACTGAACATCCTCGCTGTCTTTCCTCTACTTCTTTCCTATACTGTACTTATCTCCCCATTAAACTCTCATCACATCTAACCTCTCTTGTTTAAACTCATTCGGTGTGACCTTTCTTCCACAGCAGGACTCGGAGAAGAGGAGGAGTGACGAGATGAGAGGAATAGGAGAAGAAATATGAAAGGGAATGAAATCACCGAGCACTGGTAAGCATTCTCTCTCTCTCTCTCTCTCTCTCTCTCTCTCTCTCTCTCTCTCTCTCTCTCTCTCTCAGATACACTTGTTAACACACACACACACACACACACACACACACACACACACACACACACACACACACACACACACACACACACACACACACACACACACACACACATAACAACAAGCAACAAGTAACAAACACTAACTATAATAAAAACAAACAACAATATATCCTTCTCTTCTTACAAACACCACAAAATAACAACAATAACAATTAAAACAAAAAAACTAAGCAAGACGAAGCCGAGGAAGATTGCAACCATTCAGACAGTTAGTTGAATAACCCAAAATTAACACAAACCCGATTAAAACACATTAAA
Source organism: Callinectes sapidus (assembly GCA_020233015.1). NCBI lineage: Eukaryota > Metazoa > Arthropoda > Malacostraca > Decapoda > Portunidae > Callinectes > Callinectes sapidus. The sequence goes on from CM035218.1 coordinate 1,321,957, forward strand.
AAACCACCAAATTATAACCAGAAAAATACCCAAACCCAGAAAACCCCTTCAAAGTAGCAAAAATAAGGAGAAAACAGTCAAAAATAGAAAAAAACTACAAAAGAACTCCCGTATAAAAGACTTAGCCCATGTTTACCTCATCACGTTGGGGTTTGAGAGAGGAGAACCTGGAAGGGCTGATGTTTTTTTGCATTTTTGTCCCTTAATTCTTTTCCCAGGTATCAGGTGAGCATCAGGGCAGGTAGATGAGGGGCAGACAATGCTTCACTGTCATTTATAAGGTGATACGACCCTAATAACAGGAGATATAAGGGTCATATTCAGTTCCGGTGTGTGACAGAGGGGGAGGGAATGAACATTTACGTGTTATTTCATCTTTCTTGTATTTTCAGGTTCAGAATGGAGAATAAACGTGAAGATTGCTTATTTGTCAAGTATGCCAAGGTTGTGATGGTTGTGGTATTGTACTGGTAAGTGTGTGTGTGTGTGTGTGTTTGTGTTAGATTATGTTTTGGGGTGTTTAAGAGGGTTTTAAAGTGTATATTTGCCTATTTGTATGTTATCTAGTTGTATTACACAGGTTAGGAATGGGGTTTATAGTGTCCTGTCTTCCTATCTCCATATATCCAACATTTCCTTGAATTTATGTACATTGGATGGTGTAACAACCTCCTCTTTTAATTAATCCATTCCTGGTGTCCCCCATTCTATGTGTGGAAAACTGTACTTTTTTGTATCCTTTAAACACCGACTCTTTCTGATCTTCCTTGAGTGTCTGTCCTCTCATCTGTCTCGTTTCTTCCTCTGACTCTTAGGTTAGGAAGAAGAAGAAGAAAAATTAATATCTCTCTCTCTGTCTGTCTCTGCCTCTGTCCCTGTGTGTGTGATTGAAGAAAAGAGATCATTTGCCAAAGAAGAGAAGGAGGAAGAAACAAAGAAAAAGAAGAAAATTTACTCTCTCTCACTCACTCTCTCTCTTTCCTTGGCAGGGTAGTGTCAATCTCCATGGTGTTTGTGAACAAGACACTGCTGGGTGGTGGTTCGGTGGGCGGCAAGACGGACGCACCACTGTTTGTCACTTGGTTGCAGTGTGTGGTGACGGCCGCTGCTTGCCTCGTGGCCGCCAGACTCACTAAAATGGCCCTAACCTTCTTGCCTTCCCTGACGTGGGGGGCCATATTGAAGCGGCCACTGTTAGGAAGGTGGGTTTAGGAGGGGGGGAAATATTAGGTTAAGGTTAAGAGGGTTTTTTTTATTTTGTGTGTTTAGAAAACATTTACGCACATGACCATACCTCTCTCTCTCTCTCTCCAACTCCCTCTCAAATTAAAGATATCTCTAATTTTCTCTTAACTTCTGTACTTAAAAAATAGTCAGCAGCCCGAATTTTTTTGTGCACCACAAAGTTCATGTATGTATAACTTTGCACACACAACACCTATGTATGCAAAACTTGTTGTACACATAGACCAACCATCCCCGCAGACACCCACACAACCTGCATTGCCCTACCCACCACCAAATTAAAGTTAGCTCACTTTCTCTACAGATTTTGCATCAACGGATTTGCGTGGCCCAAGATTCTGAAGATATCTTACAAGCGGTCTAATTTCTACATCAAGATACGGCCGGGAGAGAATTTGAGACTTTCGAGAGTACTGTGGGGTTCAAACTGACCAATCACAGGGCAGCTAAGAGACTGTGGAAGGTCTGCATTGAACACCTCACTTTCTTCAGGTGATTATTTTAGATTAAGTTCGGATTAAGGTTAAATCAGATTAGGTTAAGTTAGGGTGATTTTTTTTGTTTATTATGTTAAGGATTATATTAGGATAGGGTGTTTTTTAAGGAATTCTTAAGGGTTTTTAAGGGTTTTTTGCATTTTTAGGTTCTGATTAAGGTTAGTTTAGTTTTTTTTTCAGGATTAAATTAGGGATTATATTAGGTTAGGGGTTTTCTAAGGGTTTTTAAGGTTTTTTTGCTTTTTTTAGGTTCGGATTAAGGTTAGTTTAGTTTTTTTTCAGGATTAAATTAGGGATTATATTAGGTTAGGGGTTTTCTAAGGGTTTTTAAGGTTTTTTTGCTTTTTTAGGTTCAAATTAGATTAGATTAGGTTAAGGTTTTTTTTCAGAATTAAATTAGGTTAGGGGTTTTTAAGGGTTTTTTGCTTTTTTAAGTTTGGATTAAGGTTACATCAGATTAGGTTAGGTTAGATTAGGGATTTTTATTTTTTTTTCAGGATTAAATTAGGTTAGGTGTTTTTTAGGGAATTTTTAAGGGTTTTTAAGGATTTTTCACTTTTTTAGGCTCGGATGATGGTTAAATCAGATTAGGTTAGGTTAGTTTAGTTTTTTTTTGTTTATTTATAAGGATTATATTAGGTTAGGTGTTTTTAAGGAATTTTTAAGGGCTTTTAAGGGTTTTCTGCTGTTTTAGGTTAGAATTGTTGTCATTAATTCTTTTGTGGGATTATTTTTAAGGATTATATTAGGTTAGGTGTTTTTAAGGAATTTTTAAGTGCTTTTCACTGTTTTAGGTAAGAATTATTGTTATTAACTCTTTTTATGGGTTATTTTTAAGGATTTATTAGGTTAGGGTCGTATTAGCTTAGGAATATTGTAATTTACTTATTTTCTTTATTTTTTTTAGGAATTAGGTTACGTTAGGTTAGGAACACTGTAATTAACTTGTTCTTCTGTTTATTTTTAAGGATTACGTTAAGTTTAGTGACGAAATTAAAGTGTTTTCATTTAATGTATTTTTTGCGTGGTTTTTTGTTATAATGGTGTTTTTTTATGTTTTCTATGTTTTTACTGCTTTTTCAATGTTTTTCAATGTAGTTTTAATGTTTTTCAATGGTTTTCCATGTATTTTTAATGTATTTTATCATCGTTTTAGGCTGATGACTCCTGAACCCCTCAAAGACAAGGACTGTGGCCCAGACTGGGCTCCAAGTTCAGATATTCAGGAAGAACACAATATCAGAGCAGGTGAGGCCTATTTTGACTATGATAGGGTGGAGGTAGGATGGTCAAAAGTGGAGGGAAGGTGGAGGAAAGATGGAGGAAACTCTACCAAGGTGGAGGAAAGTGGAGGTGGCTTGTGGAGGGAGATATGGAGAAAAGTTAAAACATTCGGAAGTAAAAATGAGAATTTTTTTTTTATATATTTTTTTAAGGTTTTAAGGTTTGGTGGGGTTAAGTTAGAGGTTTTTTTTTGCTTTGTTTTGAGGTTAGGTTAGATTTGGTCAGGGTTTGGTGGGATTCAGTATGTGTTTTATATGTTTTGAGTGTTTGTGTGTGTTTTGTCTGTTTTTGAGTGTGTTTTGATTAGGTTAAGTACATTTTGGTGTGAAAAATGTATTTTGAGTGCGTTTTGGGTGTATTTGAGTGCGTTTTTTGAGTGTTTTTTGAAGGGGGTCTTAGGGTTTTTAGAAGATGTTTTTGCATGGCCTACCTGCCAAGGGTGGTTAAAATTAGGTTTGGTAACATTAGATTTTGGGTGATTTTTTGGTTTTCAATGTCAAAAAATAATTTTTTAGGGGTTTTCATGTTTATATTGGTTTTTAAGAGTTTTTTTTATGTTATTTGATGTTTTATTAAGGTGTTTTCATTATTATAGGCTTATCTTGCCACAGTATACAGCCATGGTACTAAACTTTCATATTAGCCATTGAGACATAGCTTTCGTACTAACTAGCAAGGAAGGGAGGTAGGATAGTCAAAATTGGAGAGAAGGTGTAGGAAAGATGGAGGAAACTTTCTGTGGGTGGGGGATATTGGAGGTAACTTGTGGAGGGAGATATGGAGGAAAATGTGTAAACTTTCGGAGAGAAAATATGAAGAAATGTTATGTTTTGGTGTGGACTGTTTTAGAAAAGTACTATTTTGACTGTCAAGGAAGGGAGGTAGGAGAGTCAAAATTGGTGAAAAGGTGGAGGAAAGATGGAGGAAACTTTGTATAGATGGAGAAAAGTGGAGGGGATATGTGGAGGGAGATATGGAGAAAAATGTGCAAAGTTTTCGGACAAAAAAATATGAAAAAATGTCATGTTTTGGTGTCACACTATCTTACAAAACAACTATTTTAACTATAAAGGAAGGGAGGTAGGATAGTCAAGATGGAGGAAGGTTTATGGGGGTGGGGTTTAGTGGAGGGTGTATGTGGAGGGGAGATGTGGAAGAAAAGGTGGAGGAGTGTGGAGGGAAAAATTTTTGGTTTTGGTGTCAGACTATTTTAGAAAAGTACTATTTTGACTATCAAGGAAGGGAGGTAGGATAATCAAAAGTGGAAAGAAGGTGGAGGAAAGATGGAGGAAAATTTGTATAGGTGGAGGTTATTGGAGGTAACATGTGGAGGGAGATATGGAGGAAAATGTGGAGGGGTGTGGAGGGAAAAATTTCAGGTTTTGGTGTCAGACTATTTTAGAAAAGTACTATTTTGACTATGATATCATAGTGGTAAGATAGTCAAAATTGGAGAGAAGGTGGAGGAAAGATGGAGGAAACTCTGTATAGATGGAGAAAAGTGGAGGGGATATGTGGAGGGAGATATGGAAGAAAATGTGCAAACTTACGGGGAGAAAATATGAAAAAATGTTATGTTTTGGTGTCAGACTATCTTACAAAACAACAATTTTAACTATCAAGGAAGGGAGGTAGGATAGTCAAAAGTGGAAAGAAGGTGGAGGAAAGATGGAGGAAAATTTGTAAAGGTGGAGGTTATTGGAGGTAACATGTGGAGGGAGATATGGAGGAAAATGTGGAGGGGTGTGGAGGGAAAAATTTCAGGTTTTGGTGTCAGACTATTTTAGAAAAGTACTATTTTGAATATGATATCATAGTGGTACGATAGTCAAAATCGGAGACAAGGTGGAGGAAAGATGGAGGAAGGTTTATGGGGGTGTGGAGGGAAAAATTTTGTACAAACTCAATCCAACCTCTTATATTAAAAAAGAATATTGGCCACGTTTATTTAGAGGATGGAAATAGGCAGAGGTATTTACATAGGTACTGCCATCACGTATAGGCCTATCTAACGGCCTATTTTTCTTGCATTCGTTTTTATTCACTTTTTTTTATTCGTTTTTCGTTTTTCCTCATTCTTTTTATCTCATTGTATTAGTATTTATTATTATTACATTGTACATACAGTATTTTCCTAGTACAATGACCCCCACCTTAATTAACTAACTAATGACTCTCTTTATTATCAAATTACCTCTTTATTATCATATTAGCTTTTATTTCCTGTTGTTGTTAAATCACTTTTCGTTTAGTTTTTATTTTATTGTTTTTCTTGTATTTTTATTTATTTATTTATTTATTTTTTTTAGGCATATGTAACCACCACCACCACCACCACCGTATTGATGAACCAGTCTCTATCTATCTCGTTCCTAAATCTGATTCTTTCCCTAATTCTCTTCACCTCCATTTATTTATTTATTTTTTTTATTTGCTGTTGTTGTTTTCTCATTTTTCATTTAGTTTTTTTCATTGTTTTTCTTGTATTTTTATTTATTTATTTATTTTGGCATATGTTACTCTATCTCTTTCCTATATCTGAATGTTTCTACCTTGTAACTATTCGCTTTCGTTATATTTGAAGTACTATTAACTATAACTACCTTATTAATATCCCCCTTATTAAATCCCTTGATCTATTGAAACACCTCTCTCTCTCTCTCTCTCTCTCTCTCTCTCTCTGTCTCTCTCTCTCTCTCTCTCTCTCTCTCTCTCTCTCTCTCTCTCTCTCTCTCTCTCTCTCTCTCTCTCTCTCTCTCTCTCTCTCTCTCTCTCTCTCTCTCTCTCTCTCTCTCTCTCTCTCCAATGAGTGAAGATAAAGGTGTTTTTAATCTATCTTTATAATCTAATTTCCTAATCCATCTAAGTCATTCTTCGTCTGTATAGATGCTAACCTATTTATATATTAGACCATAACTGAGTGTTTTTCTTTCGCTAATTCGCTTTACTTTGACGTTTGTGGGGTTTATATATTACTTTATCTATTGTCTATCTATGGTAATTGTATATAACTTACTCGATTTCTTAGCTTTAGCAAGAGAAACAAGGAAATATACAACTACTTTTTGCTACGAGTGTGGGTAAACATGATCCGGTCGTCCTTGTTTCTCTGTTAATTGTCGAGTTTTCCTTTCGCTAATTCGCTTTACTTTGACGTTTGTGGGGTTATATATTACTTTATCTATTGTCTATCTGTGTTCTTTGCGTATTACCTACTCGATTACGTACTTGTGTCTCGAGAAACGTAGAAAAATACCACTACTTTTTGCTCCGAGTGTGGGTAAACATGACTTATACGGCTGGCACTTGTTCCTTCCACTTATGTATCAGGTGTTTTCTCTCACTAATCCGGCTTATTTGTGGCGTTTATGGGGTTATATACACGTTTATCTACTATCTATCTATGTTCTTTGCATATAACCTACTCGATTTCTTAGCTGTGTCAAGAGAAACATGGAAAAATACAACTACTTTGTTTGGCAGTTGTTGAAATAATATGCTAGTTCCCGGCCAGCTATGAGGGTGGGGAGTGGGGAGTGGGGTGTGGGGAGTGGGGTGTGGGGTGTCTGTTCGGGACAGGGGCGAATCAGTGTCTCCCCTGCGTTATGCGGTACATATTATATAAACATGTATGGGTTTATAATATATGAGGGAGGTAGGGTGGAGAAGGGGTGTTTAGATGAGAGAGAGTGAGAGAGAGAGAGAGAGAGAGAGAGAGAGAGAG
>CM035218.1:1365929-1407581 GCA_020233015.1 Callinectes sapidus
CACTGCTAGGGTTAATGGGAGAATGCCACATCTCCCCCTAGGCAACTAGTTTTGCCAAGCATTTGAACCTGTACCACCTACATAAACCCGAGGCCCAAGACAAGCCACTTTAACCAACCATGCCACCCACCACCCATAGGAAATGGAAAGAAACTGGTTCCCTAATCGAGTGGTTCATGAACGAAACAGACTCAGTTGCTAGTGCTGAGTGAATGGGGAGCTTTAAAAGAAGATTAGATGGGAATGATAGGTGGTAATGGGAAGATAACTTAATACAGAGATTGGAAACACAGCTTCCTTAATCTTTTCAAAGTGTCATTGGCCAGTGGCATTTGAACTGTCAATGAAAGAGTGCACATGGATGCTGTCAAGGCCAGCTTAGCTCAAGAGGCACATTTATGGTGCCATCTAGGGAGGCAAATATTTGTTTTACTGGAATCCTTCCAGGACAGTGATTATAAAACTTCTGTTTGAGATATGTAGAGTTTGATGAAGTGTGTGACCAGAGGCAACCATAGTCTGAAGATTTTGTGGATAAAGCAAGGAAGCAGAGGAGAGAAATCAAGATTTTCCTTCTTCCCTTCAGCCAAGACCTTGCTATGATAGTGACAGGCTATATTGGTAGCAATTTTTCCAGGTAGACAAAATTTTACCTTGAATTAACCTTGAAAAGGATATTGCATCACCTCAATCAACACTCTTGCATCGCTGATCTAACCTAAACTAACACATTGTAGCTTTCTCCCAAGCTGGGCTCCTCCCTTCCTTCCTTCATCCTCTCCTCAATCAAAACAAAGCAAGCAAACCGCTTTGGCGTCCCCATTCAAAAAGCTGCTATGACCTTGAGCACTATGGGTGAAAATTCAGTGAACTGGCATAATCTATTAGTCCTTATGGGTTCTGTGGGACTCTACATGACATGGTAGTTTAGATAGCGAGTGGAGACGTCACCAGTGCAGCGTATATACATATGTACAGACTGGCACATTATTACCGAGTGTGTCACGGCGAACTTAGTGAGGCCAGCAGTACGTGGCAGTGGCGAGTGGTGAGGCCTGGCGGCGTGTTCCCCCTGCAACAGTTCACTCTCCTTCCTTTCATCCGCCCTGTACAACATGGAGCGTGGCACTGATGTTTTTGTCCGTCTGCCCGTATGTCTCGCCCTCTATCCCAAACTTACGGCTCCCCAAACACCTCAGAGACATTTAATGTAGAATCGTTCATCACAATTGATTCAAGGGTCAGTGTGATGGTTAGTTAAATAGATCTCAAGACTACTTCTCTGTTCGCAATGTAGAAATAGGAGACTCACTCCGGCCAAACGTTATCACACACCAGAGATTAGCCGGGTTCACAATCGTATTTAACACTTATCCTGCTCATAATATAATATTATGAATCTTGTTAATTTATAAATGCAACCACAATAAGACACTACATGAAAACACTTACTGTAACTCTTGAAGTTGTAGTGGAGATGAGACGCAGGTAATGCAATGTGGACTTTTGCCGACACTGACTCTTCATAATCCAGTCATGTCATTCCGTTCATTGACAGTTTCCTCATCTATCTGCATGATGAAACTGAGAAAGATCGAACAGAGGAAACTTGTTGTGTATAAGAATGTCATTTAAATTAGCCAGCATCCCTCGATCATCATCACTGACACTCCATCATCCACTCCACGCACCTTTCATCTCACCACAACTATTTCAAAATGACACTGACATGATTAGATGACCTCCCACTAGTTATTCGGCTGTCCATGATATAGGAATGTTGACAATCCATCACCACCACAACAATAAATACATTCTTAATTAAACAAACCTAATATGGATGTAGTGTAGTGGATTAAGATGCAGTATTGATAAAAAAATAAATAAATACAACCTTGTCAATATATCAATTCGTAGTAAACATCTCACTATAACAATAATTCACAGTGAACACAAGAAATATTCCTATACACATCATAATCAGTAATCACATGCATTATCCTGAATGAAACAGTATTATTTATATCGTAGACTCACCTCATGTAGGTTAGAATGCAGCCTTTAATTAATAGGGAACAAGAGGCATTGACGTCTGCCACAACCACAGCCACATCCTCCTCCCGCCACAACCACAACCACAACCACAGCCTCCTCCCGCCACAACGCCTTGCCGCGCCGCTCTGAGGCTTCTTGGCTTCTGGCGATTCATTCATTACTGATGGCGATGCTTATAAATACAATACAATATTTTTCTAATGTTCACCGCACGCTTTCCGCTATGCATTCTCGAACGTCTGCCCATTCATTGTCCATTTACATATTGACTTATTTGATGAAAGACAGGTTAAGAAAGAAGAAGAAAAGACAACTAATGAGAATGAAATAGTGGTGCAGGGTGGTCAGATGGTGCCACAAATCATATTTTTGCTAGAAATCTCGATTTTGCAGAAAACTGCCATTTATTATGACAAAATAATTCATGCCATAAACTGAAGCCGGCTTGCCATTTTCTATCAAAGCCGGGCACTGATATCCTAATTTATTCGTTGATTTTTTTAATTCTTGCATGATATGAAACACCAGTATAGGTAGTCCAATGTCCACCCTTTTCTACATGACATTTCTGGCCCGTGGCCGGACACACGCTCTGTACCGTATACACCCAGTGAATCTTGAATGGGCAGAATTCATGTGTTTACTAGTCATTCAGAGAGAGAGAGAGAGAGAGAGAGAGAGAGAGACTGGCCATGACATGGGCAGGGGAGGATCCAGGGGCGATGGGGGCTGAGGCCATCCCAAAATATCGGTCTGTTATGATTGAGGGTGTGTATATACGTATGGTGCAAAGTAATAGGTGTATACACAATAACAAAACTGTCCTTTTAATAACATAGATTTACCTTATCCACAAAACAATATATCTATGGTTGCTGTCTGCAGAGAGAGAGAGAAAGGAAACCAGCTTTACTTTTCATTTATGTAAAAGTTAAAGAAAAAAAATACAATGAAGTCTCATAAGTACTCAATATTTATTCTAGCAGAGTATATATATATATAATTCTTAGAAATGTATCAATTATCCATAACAGTTACAAGCAGAGCTCTATACTGGATATAAGAAACTATGCGAAGGAAATGTGTCAGTAAAAACAATAAAAATACACCTGATTATCTTTTATTGAAATGAGAGGATAGCCAATGGGAAGAGAGGAGACTGATGAGACTTAAAGCATTTACTATATGTATACTAGAGTGAAGTTTTCTATGAGAAGATAACCAAATCATAAGTAAGTACATTAGTATTTCAAAGGGCACCCCTTATGAAAACTAATCTCTTAAATGATAAAATAACTTGGAACATTTCTGTCCCTATGTATATAGAATATTTAAACAATACAATAAAACTATTTGTATCAATCTAGGCAGGTACAGCATGACAATAACACATGAAGATACATTAGCCATGATACAGAAGGAAATGGCAACCAAGACAAGACATCAAGCCTGTTTCAGGGAGGGAATAAACACACAAGAATGGTCACCAGTTCTATCATTCTTTCCTATCTCTCTGACCAACAAGGAATATGGTGCCTACTTTTCAAACATGACCAGACATCTAAGACTAATCCCAATATAAGAGACTTTTTATTCTTGATAATAGGGATTCCTGCAATATCTATAAGAAACCTGACAATGCCTTACCAAACATTACAGCTTAATGCCTCTGTTTGCCATCTGAAGCTCAAATCTCTTGTTCAGTCGCACTCCTCTTAAAATGTTCTTCTGTCCCTCCCGGATGTCTTTGCTGCAACAAAACGCAACAAGGTCAATATTTCTACTCTGGTAAAGTTACTAGTTCTCTATAACATATCAAGCAATCGCATACATGGTGGCTTAGATGAAGCTCACACTCACATGGAAAAGCTTGAGTTTGCACTGTCTAGCATTTCTCACTTCAGGCAGATAAAATAGCAATGCAATACCAACAGCAGAGACTACATAAGTCACACCCAAAATGCAAAAAGATTGTATCACCCTAAAACAGTATATGCATAGGACAGCAAACCATCAAGCCAATGAATGAAGGTAAACAATCAATTAAATTCTTACCTGGATTTCACATTATGTTTCCGAAGAGCCAAGTTCTTGAGGTTGTCACGCTGTTTCAATTGTTTCACATTAACTTTACAAGGAATATGGGATTTCGCAGAGGCAGCAACACTTTTAGAGTAATCTTGCATCCTCTTGCGGACAGAAGTAGGACTGCCAACCTCATTAGGACCTAAAAAATAGTGTTTTTATGATTAGGATAAAAAGCTTTGGTGGAGGAGATGAGAGGAAACACAATTGTAGGAAATTGAGTTTATTCCTGTCCAGTTTTGCTTATGGCTTCTTCAGGGGAACTATAAGCAAAATCAGTTGGGAATAAACTCAACTCCCTACAGTTGTGTTTCCTCTTACCTACTCCAAAAACTTATATAAATCTTTATATATAAAAGGCTTTAAAAATTACTGGTACAAAGAAAAAATTACAAAGAAATGAATACAAGTAGGCAATTTACATACACATATATGTCAGCATTTCATAACACATCAATGAATGGATGTCAACACAGAAGTGTAGCTCACCTGGACAATAGTTCTCCTTCAGGTGTGAACCAAATGCTGTAAAGGTCACTGTTGGGATTTTCCTGGGCATGTCACCTGCCCTCAGCTTCTGTCCTGTGGCGGCAGAAGCGTCACCCTTTGTTTTGGGACACGTTTCATGGCTCTGCTTTTGATTCTGACATTCCTTTCCTGAATTCAATGGTGTCTTAAGAGCCTGCCTTGGAGAAATCTTGTGTGCATTGTTAAGGGAAGGTTTACAAGACAGTCTTGGTGATTTTCTTGCCACACTTCTCTTGGCTGAGGAAGTGAAGGCATTGGCTGGCTTGATATCCTGGGTAACTCTTCTTGATACCCTGACATCTCGTGGGGTAATAACCTTCTTAACACTCCTGGTCACGGCGTCTCTGGCTTGTGAATGACTCGGGGCAGTCTTGTGCTCACTCACACCTTGAGATGTCTTAGTTTCATCTTGAAGTTCAGCGGCAGAATCTTCTGTAACAAGTGAAGGAACATATCAATATTGTCATGACAAGGCATATAATCTGATGCATTTTGATATTTTTCAAACATTGTAAATACAATTAAAAGGAATAAAAGAAGTAGGAAGATAATCTGATGTCTCACCAGCAAAGTTTAAGTTCAGATTCTTGACAGTTGTGACACTTGGCTGGAACACTTCTGCTTTATCCTGCTGAGATGAAAAGAGCACATGAGTGAATGAGTCTAACATTACTATAGGAAAGATAAAAAGTCAGATTATATACACTTTTGTCTTGTCCTATTGAGAATGATACTACAGGATGAAAAGAAAGAAGGTACAAAAAAGCAGATGACAAGTGGATTATCAAGTGTGATCTTGCAGCCATGAAGGCATAATTGTCTCTCCTCTCTGATCTAATACACTTCTTTTATTCAATCTTTATATATTTTCTTGTTTTCACTTCTAATCCATCTGTTTGTCTCTTAATACTAAAACTTCCATCTGAAAGCCCACCCATTTGGGAACCATTACCCCAAGTGGATGGCCATTCTCCCCCTCAGACCACAACCAGAATTTGAATCCATGTACTTAGTGCACGTGGTTTCACTGTACCATGGCAGCCCCTTGTTTAAGAATTCAGTAAACAAACCTGCTTCTTCTTGGTGGTACTGCCCAAGGTATCTTGCCGAGCTCTGCGCTTCCCAACATAATCATCCAGGCCATCCATGCGCTGGAAGGCTTGCTCGTGTATGCGTGCAAAGTTTGGCACCTTGAGGCGTTTGGCATAAGACATGAAACGCGGGATGGCTGATGTTCCCTTGCCCTGAGCGCCTGTGGGGAAGGATGGGTGATTAAATATGCAATAAATCTACTGTAATAGAAAGAAGACACCTGATGTCCCTTTTTCTTGGGTGCCCGAGGAAAAGCAATCCTACAATAAATGTTCCAGAAAATCCAACTTTGTTCTGCCAACTTGAAATTTCTTAAGGGAATGGCATCTCTAGTGAACTTCTTCCATCATGGTCTTCTAGTTAAAACTGCTAGTCTATTGTGCAAGGAGCAAGGCATAAAAGAGGAGTAAATCACCAGTTATCATTTGTACGGCTGCCTTGTAAATCACAGCAGCTCACCTGGTTTGCCATTTTGTGCTCCTTCCATGCCATCTTTCTTGTTCCCACAGCCAATAGTGAACAGTGGTTTGGTGGTGGAGGACGAGGTGGTGGTGGTGGTGGTGGTGGAATTAGAGGGGGTTGCTGCCCTAGATGGAGTGCCACGCGATTGCCTCTGAAGCAAAGAGGGCCTCAAAGGCGGGGCTGGTACTGGGGGAGTCATCACAACACTTTCCCTGAAAGAAAGACAAGAACACTGTGATCACAAGAACAAGGAGCATCAATTTTATTGTTAAAATGAGTCTGTTATAAAGAGATTGACACACTATTATTATAGAGAGCACCACAGGGAGAAATGTAAGTCATTAACAGAAAGTGAGATAAACAAGATATAACAAGCCAGTAAAAACAATTACAAACAAATGTACAAACACACAACAATACACTGGAATGAAATCATTAGTAAATATTTGAAGACCTCTCACCTGCGCCGCTTTGATGCGGGAGTGATGGACAAACGAGAACGCTGAGAAGACGATAGTTTGGCTGCCTTAGTGATCGGCTCTACCTGGGAATGCTGCCGCCGCCGCTTGCAAGATACAGACACATCTAGAGAAAATTTCAAGACTATGAAGAACTGTTACCCTTAAAACAAACTTTCTTGTTTCTACATAAACAGAGGGACTGGAAAACCACTGGACTCCAAATAAAATTTAATGGTTTCTATGTCAGCTAAGGGCCAGAAAACTCTTCAACTTAAAGGGGACTGACAATTAAGTTTGATTGTTTTTCTTTACTCTTTACTAGTTGGCCTTGGTTTTTGTTCATACATTCACTACAGCAGGTTAGTTCCTCACCCTCCTTGTTAGGTGGCGGCTGGCTGTCATCCACTGTACCCTGTGCGTCGGGCGTGTGCTGAGCCAAGGCGTTCCTCTGTGTTCTGCGCAGTGTGATCTTGTCCACCAATACACTCATTTGTTTGGAGTTCTCAGCAGTCTGGAACAGTTACAATGCCTCATGTATGTAATCATATCTTGGTTGTTTGGTTATCTATCTCACAGCCAGTAATCACTAATATGCATAACATGTACAGTACTTAAACAATTGGTTGCTCATCTATTTAAATATCAGACAGGCAATTCCACACAGGGTGGCTCATCTAAGCACAACACACTTACACCAATGACATTCACACCAACTCCATCACCTCCTGATGGAAGGATAGGCTTATGCCTTTATAAACATAAATAATGAAATGTCAGTAAAGTTCACCTTGAAAAGGAAAATATAGTAATAAAAATAAAACTACTATCTTTACCCTTCAGGTTAACAAAAGAAATATTTTAAATAAACTAGAGCAACTACTTAAAATATAATATTTGTAAACTACATTGAAATAAGTGCTCTTAATGAAGAAACAAAAAAATCTACATTAGAAATAATCTCTTTAGATCCACAGGCCAGCTCCTGTCACACTCACTGACCTGCTCATCTATGGGGAGGGTGGCATCATTACTTGTGGAAAGGTCAAATGTAGATGACCTCTGCAGCTTCCTGCCCTCATTGTCAATGCTTTCTGCATCCATCTCCTTCAATTCATACGTGCCTGACCGCTTGTGTGTCCGATGCTGCCTTGTGCTGGTCGACATGGCTGCCTCCTCCTCCTTCCCTGTCACCATGTCCCCCTCCAACTGTAAACCATAACAACATGAGGAAAGTTGCACAAAGTCACCAGGCAGGTCGAGGGGGATGTTAAGGGTACTGACATCAGCCTTGTTAAGTACAGTATATATATATCCTCTGTGCCATCTCAACACATCCACTCACAACATCAGCTATACATGGCAACAACCTTCATTGCCATCAGTCAAAATACATTCACACTTACCGTAGTATCTGTTGCTGAATCAGAGTGACCATTCAGGAAGTCTTTGGGTGCACAGTCTGGAAACTGTATGTTGAGAAGCAGTTCGTCTTGCTCAGGTAAGCGTTCAAAGTTAGTTGACCCATCCAAGGCAGTTGTTCCAGCTTCAGTGTCAGTGTCAATGTCAGTGTCCTGGCAGGTATGTGTTGCCCTGTCCATGGCACTGACCACTGCTGCTGCATCCTGGGACAAGGACACAACAGCTCCCTCTTGTTGACACTTCAGAATAGCTTCTATCAGCTTCTCTGTCTGAAAGGAAACATATTCTGAACCACAGAATAGAATGGAAAAGAAGACATCAATCTAAATTAATTAGATCAAAGCTAGGTTAATGTTTGTTATTGATCTTTGTCAGTAGTGCACGACAAGACTGCATGTTGTGGTAGTTTACTCAATATACTTAACATCTACAAAGTTTTTTGCTGCACGGCCGGCTATTACTGACTTGTATTAATGCTCATGAAAATCAACACCGCGTCAGAAGCAGAGTTGCATATAAATGATTTAAGGGGGCCATATATGGGGGTCAAATTACTCACCATGGAAAGGTCTAACAGATGGGAAGGGTAGGAAAAACCAACTTGAGACTGGTGGAAAGTAAAAAACAACTACCTAAACCTCTAATAGTGTCATAATAAAGCTCCATACTGAAAGAAACTTGTTTTGAAAGACGTATTCGGATGTTAAATGCTATGCAGCTGTTGTGAGGGTGGACACCTGATAGGGGTCCATATTCAGAAACGGTCTGCCCTCACCATCACTATATTCAAAGAGCAGAGATGACTAGCGGGGCTTTCAAGTGTTTCTCCATTTAATATTGTAGAAATCTTGTCAACCTGGCTCTAGAAACGCAAAAACACCCTGAAAACCCGCGTCAATTCAAACAGGGACTTGAAATAGTGGCGGTGAAGTATAGGTAATCCAGCCATATACCCACCTTCAATCTCTTGGAAGTTTTAATGGCAAACGTCTTGCTAATCTTGAGTAACTCGTTATATTTCTTGCCCAGAAGATCCTCCTTTGAAAATTCGTGCTGCCCCATAGCTGATAGTGGAGCCAAGCCTCAATAAAACACGTCAAAACACAGACACACACATAGACACACACGCGGCTCTCTCCTCAAAACATTTCTAGAATTCAAAGGGCGCTGGGGAGAATGGCGGTCGCTGATTGGTCGGTGCTAATGTCTCCCCGTCATTCATTGGTCACACAGAAGTAAACACAGACATCATATTTATAAAACGTAAAATCCCACATGAGTTTCTGGAAGCTGTATAAAATCGCAAAATGACAGACAGAAATGTTCCAGTGCGTTGTGAATCCGCCATTAATGAACCTACTACTATTATTTCAGAAATCTAACAAACAAAACAATTCTTTCTTCTTTTCACCTGAAGGCGTTTAACGATGTAATGGAAATATCTCAAACTAAATATGCCACTCTGAAATACCTTAGCCTGTGCAGACTTACATAATGTCAGGCTACCAATTGTATGGATTTACATGAGATAGCAAACCACTAACTATTTCTTGCTGACAAATTATACACGTTGATTGAGTCTGAATAAAGGGGAGACATGAAAATATTATAGGAAAATTAGAGCCAAGAGAGGAAGAGAGAGTAGTAAAGATTTGTGCCGTTTATAAATATTCCTCGATTCTCTTTAAACATTTCCTTCTTTGTTCTTTTCTCCTTTTCATGTCGATTTTATTCTTGTAGACACGGAAGTTAACAAAGAGACAGACAAAATTCAGGAGAGAGAGAGAGAGAGAGAGAGAGAGAGAGAGAGAGAGAGAGAGAGAGAGAGAGAGTATACGACGCCTTTAACACAAATAAAAGAATCAAATACCTTATGATGCGAGCGAATTAGAGAGAGAGAGAGAGAGGGGGGGGGGAAAGAGAGTGAAAGAAAAATAATCATATACCTCAAGGAAATACAATAAAAAAACATACAAAATTTACTATCTATGTTCATTACTAGTCGTTCTGAAGAAAGGGAGAGAGAAAGAGAGAGAGAGAGAGGGAGAGAGAAAGAGAGATAGAGATAGAGAGAGAGAGGGAGAGAGAAAGAGAGAGTCAAGAGTCTATAGTGAGTGTGAACCATCAACAAAGTGTCTGAAATAAGGGAGGCGCCTTCAAAATATCCTTCGTGTTACCTATGGTGGAGGAACTGAAGGAGCAAGGCAGGATGGAGGTGGACGAGGATATGGAGGCATCTCTCCTCAGGCAATTTAACTGCATGTTGACCACTGACAAGGAAGTTTTGGTGAAGGAATTGCAGACTTTGGTGGGAGCGAATCTAAATGAACACACGGCCAGGTTTTATCTTGAAATGACGGATTGGTGAGATATTATCAGTATTTTTGCATGGGAATGTGTGTGTGTCTCTGTCTGGTTGTGTCTGTCTGTCTGTTTGTCTGTGCGTATGTGTATGTGTGAGAGTGTGTCTGGTGGTGGACATTATGTGGGTCAGGGTCACAGTATTTCGTCGTTATTTATTTACTTTGTATCTGTATTAGGTTGGTTGGTTAATTAAGGTTAGGTTGTGTCTGGGGTGAAGGTCATTGGAGTCATTGACATAGTATTGTGTCACGATTGAGTCTGTATTCAACCTTAAAGGATTTGGGATTGTCATGTCTAATTATCTCATGGTATTTGTAAATCTCTTAATCTCAATCATTCTGATATTTTTATGCATTTATTGATCAAAGTCAGTTTAGTGGTGTGCAATCACACTACATGTCATGTCAAATGATCTTTATCTGAGTAATATATGCCAGCACACTCCTTTTTATGTTTTATTTACTTATTAAGCAAGTAAACGATTTAGTAAGAAAGTAAGTAACCATTTTTGTGCTTTCCAGGAACCTCCAGGCAGCTGTGTGTGCATATTTTGACCTGCAATCTTTCAACAAGCTTCCACAGATGACTTTTGTGAAGGACATCACTATAGGGGAGGGGGAAAGTGTCCCTCCCTCTACCAAGTATGCATGTTTGTATTTTGTTCTTATTGCTCTAAGGATTACTATTACGACAATGACAAAAGTGACAGTGACATTGGTGGTAAGGAGAGAAAAAGTGGTCCTCTGATTAGCTAACTTACCTCAACACCCGACAGGTTCATAAAGACCTGGCGCATACAGAACACTGGGGAAGAGTGCTGGCCCAGTGGGTGTTCTCTTGTGTACACTGGTGGGGAGCAGATGGGAGCACCACCACATGTGTCTGTAGCTCCACTCGGCGCAGGAGAGATGGCGGATATTTCAGTGGAAATGGTCTCCCCGGGCTGTACTGGCTTCTACTCCTCCAAGTGGCGGATGACAACCGCCCAAGGGAGCTTCTATGGAGGTGAGATGCTCCTGCAGCAGCTGCTGGTTTTATAGAATTTGGATTGGCATGATATAAAAGTCTCCTATTGTTTCTATCACTGGCATCTTTTCACTGCTTCTTCACATTCCTCATTTCCTTTTCTTGTATTCCTCGAGAGAGGATTGACAGATGTACATGTCACCTCCAGTTGTTTCTGTCCCTTGCATCTTCAACAACTCCCATCTTTTAGCATTGTTCTGCCATTTTACTCTGTCTTCCCTCAACTGAGCTTCACTTCCTATTGATTTGTGCTGTGTGTGCCTGTCTGGAAAAAGGAGATAGATTTGTTACAGATTTCCCAGTGTTATTGATGTCATGCCTTTCTCCATAGGATTATAGTTCAACTTGTAAGATAAAGACTTCCAGAACATTGTTAACATATCAGCTTCCTCAGTGTTAGACAGTTGGTACAGTAGAACTATGTGCCCTCTAGGGGCATGGGTTCGAATCCTGCTATGTTCCGAGGGGAGATGGGACATCCACTTGGGGTAATGGTTCCCAAAGGGTGGGGCTCTCAGATAGGATGTCTCTATTAGTTAGTTTCCTTTAGCCCATAAATTCCCATAAAAAAGCCCATATATATATATAAAAGAAAATGAAAATAGAAAATAAGATAAAGTTTCCTGGAACATTATTAACATAGCTCCTTCCTTCACAGATACCATATGGGTTATCATTCAAGTGGACTCGGGTGGCACTTTAGCCCTTATGCAGCAGATGGTCAATCTGAAGGAGCTAGGAGGCTGCCCACTGCCCTCTGCAACAACTCATACCTCCACCACTACCAACCCCTTTGCACCAAATCAACCCCCTCATCACCACCCCAATGGTAACATTGCCCCACCTACTACTTCATCCCCTTCAAGAATAACTCAAGAGCCAGTCCTAGGCATGCAAGGTCCTCCTCTCTCCTCCTCCCTTCCTAACCAAGATGAGGAAACAGGTATGAGTTAATAGTGCACCAGCAGCCACTTGGTATTATTGCATCAGTTCCACCCAACACACCCTTTCTCATGCTTCTAGATGATAGCCAAGTCACCTGACACACATGCATACACACACACACACCAACATATTCTATTCAGGTCATGGCTGCACACAGAGAGAGAGAGAGATTAATTGACAGTTCCATGTAATTTGATTTGTTGATGGCACAGAAACTAACGACATATGGTTTAGAGTGAAATGGTATGTGTGATGTTATTATTGCCCCTTCCATCACTTGGAAATGCATTATACATTGCATTGTAGGGGAGAAAGTGAATAAACGTGTACTTCATCATTCTTCCAACAATTTGTTAGGAATAGCTATTTGATTATTAAGATAAAGATAAAACAATAAACTTGTATCTAATACCTCTCTCTCTCTCTCTGTATTGTGTGTTTATGGTGAGTAATTGTGAGACAACCAACAATAATGACTTCTTATATTTTTCTTATCATTGAAAGTATTTTTCTTATAACTTCTCATACTTGTAGATCAGAAAGGGAAAGTCACAGGCAACTGTTATCATTTATTTTTACATACATGTCTTTCCTTTGATGAGATACACAACACCAGGAGTCGTTATGTTTTTTTTTACTTGATTTGTGTTAAATCTCATTATCAGTTCACCTTGCCTTGATTTTTAAAGTATATTTATCAGTAGGAAAAGAAAGCCTTATCAAATGATTAACTTAGTGGGTAACATATAGATACATCCATATAACTGTTGGCATGCACAGTGTTAAATCAGCAGTGGGGAAGAAACAAAGAGTGTAGCTTATAGATCAGTTTAGTCTTGAGTAACTGTAGTTGAGCAGACTAAGCATAATACTCACATCCCTGAAATGACTCACTAAAAATTTCACTGACTCATTATTCAAATAGAAACAATAACTTTTCACTGTTTGTTTCACTATTTGGCTGAATGAATGGGTGAATGCACACTTTCAGTTACTCACCATAATGTACAGACTGGCTCATTTGCTAGCTGGCTGTCACAAAATGATGACACTCGTTCAGTAAGTCTTAAGTGTTCGACAAATCAGTTTGAGATGTCATCAAAGCATGGGAAGGCTGAGGGAGTCAACAATAGTGATGATACTCTTGTGAAAGCTGCTGCTCACTAAGCCTTGGTACAACCACAACTTGCTGCAGGCTTCGCTTTGCAACTCAAAGACTGCATATCCACCTCGCCTTCAAACCTTACTGGGAGAAAAGTCAAGTGAAACCACAGTGTATTAATTTTAGTCATTATCCACATTTACTCATCTTCTCTAGTTTTGCATTGCTAGACAAGATTCAGTGTGTTTGGGGAAGGCAAGGAGCTGTGAGGTGATGTGTTGTGTGTGTGTTGCACAGGGAATCTCTTCACTAGAATGTCCCTGGAATCTGTCAGTGTAAGGACGAAAAAGAAGCAGAGTTGTGTGAAGGAGAGGGAGAAGAGGAGAGGAGAGAGAATGGTGAGTGAAAGAAATTAGAAACAAAAAGGTGAGAGGATAGCTAGAAGGATTGGTATATAGAGACATTCTCTTGTCTCTGGGAATTTGTTTGTGTAAGTGATATTATTCACTAAATAAAATGGAAAGGGATGATCTAATAACAAGATTCAAGATTTCTATGGAGTAGGCAGGAATGGTATGTTTGTGGTGGCTTATGATGAGATATGATAACTTTTATATGGCTTCCAAAGAAATTTTTAAAGGCTTTGTAGTTTGTTAATGTGTGACTTCCTAAAGGTTTCACATTGTGTGTCCCTCTGTAGTCAGTTTTCCGATCAATTCAAGTGTTTACCTTACAAAAGGAGTATTGAGTGTTAGTTGGAAACATTTGTAATGATGATACTACTTCTTTAAGCAGGCAGATTAATAGAGGCAATATACTAACAAATACTTTTGAGAAAAAATAAGTTTGTTATGCACGCAAGTTTATGGTAGTTTTAGGGCTGTGTCCCATGCACAAGTCAGGTGGAGGTATAGCACTTTTTTCCTGAGCCACTAGGCTAGCAGAGATCATCTACTGCTTCACTTTTTCTAGTTTTCCCTCATTTATTAAGCAGCCTTTGCCTGAACACACAGTGTGGCAGTGGCGTGAAAGGCAAAACCAAAGAACATGGAAGCTCCTTATTAGAGTTTCCAGTGTGCAACAGGTTTAAGTAAGTGTACTGTGTGCCTATGAGTAAAGGTGTGAGGGAGTTTGGTGTTCCAAGGGCTGCTTGTCTTAACCCTAAGGTCTTGAAGACAAACACTGACAGATTTCAGGTTTGCTTGTCAAAGAGTGCCAAGGTCTGTTATTCTTATTTATAAGGTTATAAGAGAATAAGTAAATACATACATACAAACATACATATATATATATATATATATATATATATATATATATATATATATATATATATATATATATATATATATATATATATATATATATATATATTACAGTGGTACCTCTTGATTCAAACACCCTTTGACTCGAACACTTCGCAATGTGAACACATTTGGTGAACAAATTTTGACCTCTAATAATCTGAATGCGGTCTCTCAATTCGAACACAAACACATGTGGTGGCCGACACCACAACTCTACGTATTATGCGTAACTATGCTCATTCTGTGCGTATACAGACTGTGTTGAACTAACCCAAGTACTCCAAATGATGTAAATATAAGTAATAATAAGTATTATCACATACACAGTAACTCAACCAGCATAAACATGTCTGGAGGAAGCCACAAACCCTGCCCCCTCCCTCCTGTACCACGACCTCCTCCTCCACCGGGCAGGCCAGGCAGCTGCCAACTCATGCCATACACTCTACAACTACGCAGCTTTGTGGCTGAACCAATGTGAATATTGCCAACAAAACATCTTACCAGTGGGTGTGCTGGGCATGTATTGTGTCATGAAAAACGTTTCCATCCAATTCTGCAAGACTCAATTTTTTCAATTTGAAATAAACTGGAATGGATTAAATGTTTTTACTTTAATTTCAAGGGTAGAAATGGCTTCCTAATTAAAATTTTTGCAATTCGAACAGCCAAAAAGAATGAATTAAATTTCAATCAAGAGTTACCACTGTGTATATATATATATATATATATATATATATATATATATATATATATATATATATATATATATATATATATATATATATATATATATATATTTACATACATACATACATATATATATATATATTATCAATGCTGTGATTCTGCATACTCATGTTGGAGTTGAGTAGTGGAGAAGAATGTATTTTACTCAAATGCATACACACAAATTCACAGAGATACACACACACACACACACACACACACACACACACACACACACACATTTTGTAGTTCAGTGTTAAAGAGGCAGAGTCTGTGTTGACTGCTATGGCTTGCATAGATTTGAATCCCACTTCGGGACGGTGACCTGTGGGATTTTTCCAGTGACAAGACGTGTTACAGTTACTGTCTCCTCTAATCAGGGAGGTGGTGTGTGTGGTTTTGTGTGATGCTACAGTCTTACCCCAAGATCAGTAATAATGATCTCTGAGCTTGCATTGTCGTGGTTGCCGGTCTGCTCGTGATCAGGCCTTAGTGAGTTACACACACACACACATACACGCGCACACTATAATTATTTTAGAATTTACATTTTTTTTCTATACAAAGTGGGCATTTTCATGGGAATATATGGGCTACAGGAGACCACCTAATGGAGGCCTCCTATCTGAAAGCCCACCCACTAGAGGGCCGTTACCCCGAGTGGACGCCCAATTTCCACTCAGATCGTAGTCAGTATTCAAACCTATGCGCTCGGGGATCCCAAGGCCAGGCCCCAGAGTGGAGGCGGTTCCACTGTACCACGGCGGCAAATATATCAAGTGTGTGTGCGTGTGTGTATATATATATATATATATATATATATATTATATATATATAGATATATATATATATAATATACACTGTATATATCCTATATATATATATATATATATATATATATATATATATATTTATATTGTGTGTGTGTGTGTGTGTGTGTATGTGTGTGTTTGTGTGTGTGTGTGTGTACATATTAGGAATTTGAAAAGATAATATATGTTTGTTTATAATTATTGTGATTATTGGCCCTTTTATTGGTGAAAACTTGGGTTTGATTTAACCTTTGAAAAGTATAATACTTGTGGTATGTCTGTCTGTATGTCTGTGTCCGTCCATACTGCCAGGATTATACAAACAGACTTCTGTTATGTATGAATTTATCTTATATTCTGCTTTATTTGACTATAGTATTTGTTTTTGGGGTGTTTTAACATAGTGCACTTGTTAAAAAGGACAACTGTAATGTATGCACTCTATGAAATACTGCCACCAATTTGGGGAAACTAATGAAGTCAAGAAGAATGTTTATCATCCTTATTGTTTGGATATATTATATAAAACCTTAATATTTGCTTGAGCCTACCAACATTGGTCTTTTAACCAATCCTTCCTGTGAGAGAGAAATGAATGTGGGATTGGCAGTGACACTGTCAGAGGTCAGAGGGATAATAAAGTTTCTATATCATATTTAATTATCATCATTCCACATATAAATCTATTTATAATATCTTTGTACATTTTTAAAGCATAATTATGTGTAAAAATATATATATCTCGAGGAATAATGGTATTATACCAAGGAATGCAGTAAATTTTGCACAAGTTGCGAGGTTTGATGTGTAATCAACCTCATGTTTGCTTTTGTTAGGTAAATACAATGCATATCTCATTACTTTGGTAATTTCTTCCTGATTGGTGTTATTTTATGTGAATTACCAGTAAGTTAGACATTGTTATCTTGCTAAAGAGACGTTTTTGTGGTGTAGGAGTGATCATCAATTTGTTTACACATATGCAAAGTTATTTGAAGTTTGATGGAAGGGCTACTATTGCCATAGTTATCCAGTAGCCACTGCCTCAAAGCTCAACCTTGGCCTTATAAGATGCAGGCTCACTCTCAGACTTTTCTTAATGGGGGAAGGGTGGAAAGATACGTATAGTAACCCATCAAATATGGTATTTCATCAGCAGTTTTGTTTCTTGAAAACCTTAAAAAATAATTTTAGGTTATCATTACATAACTTTACAGTATGCTTAGGAGACATCACACAGGGGCGTTTGTCTAATTATCACTTGTCAAAGAGGCCTACTGTACTCTTCAGTTCAGGTTTAAGGATTCTCATGAATTTTACTTTCAAGATGTTCTCTCATTTTGCACTTGGAATATTAAATTTGTACTTGCATTTATCCCTATATGTATGTGTTTGTGTCTTGATGCATGTGATGAAATATCTTCAGGTTGGCACTGTAATATTGGTAATATATTTTCTTATTTAACCTGTCATGCATACAGACATATCCACCTCATGAATGTTCTGTTCCTCTTGTTTAAATTTCACCACAAATTTGTTAATTCTGACAATCTGATGTGTACTAAATGAAGTTTTGTCTTGAATGAAATATAGTTTTGATGCCACACTTTTTTCCCTATTCCTCATATGGTGGAACCACCCAACAGATGAAAGTTCAATAGGAGAGATACTGAACCATATTGGGTCTAGAACACTTCCCTTAGGAACACCTTATCAGTGACTGACTACTACTACCACTACTACTGCTATTGCTGCTGCTGCTACAACAACAACAACTGCTCCTGTTATAACAACACCAATACACACCACGCAATGTCCCCTTCCTCTCTCCTTAATCGAGTAGTAACACTGCCAGTCAATTATCGCTCACTACCCGCCGGAAAAACTGTTATATTCTTCATTTTCACCAGATCATGCCTCATTTCACCACACCATAAATGAACAATATGCCAGAAGAGGCACTAGTGACTGCTTTTTATCTAGTAATTACATTAGTGGAGACATTTCTGCCATGTTGTTCTTTCTTTCCTTCCTTCACTCAAACAAAGCATTAGCCAGTTGACCCATCATCACTAAACCAACCAACCACTACCATTGCCACCACCACCACCACTACTACTGCTACCTTCTACATAACAGCACTGTGGGGACTTACTGGGAGCGAGTCAGGGAGAGAAGGGAGAGGTATTACACTCTCCTACACAGCCTCATGCATACACACAGACATTTGGTGCATTGTCTTATCCCAGCATCACTATTTTGTCACTGATGCTGCTACTACTAATGATGATGATAGTAGTGATAATGCTCCTACTGGTGAGTCCTTTGCATTTAGAAATCCCAGAACACCTCATCATTTAAGCTGGTCTCCTCCAAGGTCTTCTCCAGGAGGTCCAGTACTACATCACCTGAAGGGGAAGGAGGAGGAAGTGTTGACTTTAATATATAACTTTCAAAGGCACATCATATTCAGTATCTCCTGAAGAAGGTAAATGATTATGTGTTGAATGTATGGCATATTTTCAAGGCCAGGAGGAGGAAGACTGTGGGATAAGTGATGAATCTATAGAATAACTTTCAAAGATATATAACATAATAATTATACAGAGAGAGAGAGAGAGAGAGAGAGAGAGAGAGAGAGAGAGAGAGAGAGAGAGAGAGAGAGAGAGAGAGAGAGAGAGAATTACTAAAATCAAGAAAAACCAAACAGAAAATAGAGGCACCTTTTCAAACCCTCCAAAATAAAACAAATACAACACAAAACAAAAGAAGAAACAAACAAGACAAATGTCACACTCGCTTAAGTAAAGAAGGAATGGAAGAAAGAGAAAACTAGAAATAAAAACAAAAGCAAAACAAAACAGATCCAAAACAAACATTTATACCCTCACCAATATCAGTCTGCTGGTTCAATGGGACAACAGGATGTAAGTACTGAGGGAGTGTACTGTTAAACTTCCTGGTTTGTCTGATGAAAGGGTGGTTGAGGAGGTCACTAGCCAAGGGCCTCTCATCCGGGAAACGAGCCAGAGCACGGGAGACAAAATCGTGGGCGTAAGGAGTGAACAGGCGCTGTGTGATGGCAAGGCTGGTCAGGTTCCCCCCAACACTGCCGCCCACACCAGAGTCTGTCGTCATTCCTGTGGGTTTGGGATGAGGTGAAGGTCGTTGGTGTTGCTTCAGTAGTTTGGTGTGTGAATGTTTTCTTTTTGTTGTGGTGTGAAGGCAAGACAAAAATAAACATGTTACAACAAATTAATAAATACAAAATGAATAACGAAAACACATATACATACAAACACACACACACAAACACCTTGTCCGTTTTCAGTGGAGTGGATGGTGGAGGCATCAAAGAGGAATGGGACACAATCTTCAAGCTTCTCCAGTAGCATGAGTGTGGAGGGAATGTCTCGATAAGGCACCTCACCATTCCCCAACTCACACACCGTGATGCCAACACTGTACACGTCACTGTTCTCACTGTAGCCGTGCAAGTCCTGGGGAGGTGAGATGGAAAGATGGAGAGTTGGTATTTATTGTTTCTTTTTATGTAATGGCGCTAAACTGGCCAGGAGCAACAAAAAACAATGAAAAAAAAGGTCCAATTAGATCCTGGTCCCCGATACAAGATTAGATTAAATTAAGAGGATTTTGATTGATTGTATTTGGCCATCAAGTAATCTATATTACCTACAAGTGATGGGTAAAACAGGAATGAGGTTAACAGTAAGTTGGTACAATGAGACAGTGGATTAAACTACCATGATATTTACTGATATTTACAATAAAGGTCTGCTCAGATCCCAGTCGCCGATGATGTGACCAGATTAAATTATGAGGGTTTAGATTGATTATATTTGGCTATCAAGCAATCTATATTATCTACAAGTAACACGTGAAATAATGAGTGACGTGAAGAGTGAGTGAGGGTGATGTGTAAAAAAATAAATCAATAAAATAAAAGGGTGTGGGTGGCACCTCACCTGTGCAAGGAGCTCTGGACTGGCCCAGTTGAGGTTGTAGCGCGCCTCAAGGGGGTAGCAGTGCACCATTTTCTTCCAGTGAGTGCTGTCGTGGATGATGGTGCTGTGTCGTAGGCCGCTCAGCACCACACGCCCCGAGTTATCAATGAGGATGTGGCTGCCTCTCACTGACCTGTGGGAAGACTTCAATTCATTGCTATTTTGATATCATTTAATCACTTTAATATTTCACATAAGTACAGTAAACCCTCAATATAACGGACCTCGATATACTGAATACAGGATTAACGGACAAAAAACCTGACCAGACAAACCTTCACTATCACAGATTTTCATCCATTATAGCGAGGGTGTCGTCTGATACATACATAAACAAAACAGACAGACATATAGACACCACCCCAAATACCTATGAATGATGCACTTGGAATGGAGGTAGGAGAGGCCCTGCAACACCTCCTTGATGACCAAGGCCAGGGCAGGCTCAGGCAGACCATCACTGAAGTGTGTGGCCACCAACCGTGAGGCAGAGGTGAAGCCCAGCAGAGGCATCACCACCCACAACTGCTGCGACACCGGGAAGGACGCCAGGTAGTGGATGATGTTGCGGTGCCGGAGCTGCCTTGCCATGCAGATTTCTTGCTGCGGATATGATGTGAGTAAAGTGACATGGAGCCAATCTTACTAATATTTCTTGTGGAGGTGGATATTAAGTGACGAGATCCTAGTGTAGCTTATCATGTTGAATGTGGATTTGGATGAGTAACAGGATTAAACCTAACCTCAATAAATTATTATTCTTTGCCGTGGAAGTGATGTGGATGACAAACAGGACCTCAGTCTAACCACTAACACATTTCTTTTTCCACTAATTAATTTTCTTTCAACATTATAAGTTGTTAACAAACACATCCACCACACACACACACACACACACACACACACACACACACACACACACACCTGTATCAGCTCAAACTCATCCTCGCACTTGTCCAGTTCATAAATCTTGAGCGCCACCTGTACATTTGTGGGTTTGTGCCTCGCCAACCAGACAGTGCCGCGGCCCCCACACACCGACCCCAGGGGACTCCACACCTCATAGCTATCACTGTTGGACTCAAAGGACACCATGCTAGGAGACCGTAACTCCAGGGCAAAGCTCTCTGATTTAATACGACTCTGAAATGTGGAGAAAATGATAGCAGGTGAGATATGTTTCATAATGTTTGCTTATTGTACAAAGAGACTGTTCTGTTGCATGTTGTATGAATGGAAAGACTGACAATACGAGTGTTCACTTTAATCTTGAGTAGAAAGAATGATCATGGAAAGATATTATATTGTATATAACTTGAATGAAAAGAACGATCACACAAATAAGCATCATACAAAAAGAATATAATGTTGTATATATATATATGTTCTCTCTCTCTCTCTCTCTCTCTCTCTCTCTCACACACACACATGCACACATGGACATTAAACAATCTAAATTCTACATGTGGAGTAAACAATAACAAAACAACATCAAGGACACAAATACAGAACAATGTAAGAAAAAAACAAGCAGCAGCAAAAAGAACAAGAAAAACAATCATGACCATCACCAACACACACACACACAAAAAAAAACTAACACTACACAAAAAATTTTGAAAACACGCACTCACACACACACACAGACACAGACCAACACAAAACACTGTAGTAACCATAGCAAGCAGCAAAGAACAAGAACAAGAACACTAACACAAGAGCACCAACAGACACAGGAACCCAGCCAGGAGGGGGCTTGCCACGGCTTACGAGGGGCTGGTAGGTCATGTCAGTGTGACCCAGACGGACATCCACACGCACATCTGGGGAGACCGCCAGACTGGCTATGCGGGAGCAGGCACACGGACATTCAAGGCACGACATCATACACACCGCAGCACAAAATGGACGAAATGATGAGTCTCTCTTTCTTTCCCTTGTCTATCGCTTTCTTGTCTTTTTTGTATTTTTTTCTGCCTTTAGTTTTTTTCTTTCTAGTGTTACACCTTTCTTCTCCTCCTCCTCAGTCTACCTGCCATAGAAAACAATAACTGTATGTACATGTGAGTAAGATATGTGTTTGTGTTTGTGTGTGTGTGTGTGTGTGTGTGTGTGTGTGTGTGTGTGTGTGTGTGTGTGTGTGTGAAAATTATTTGTGTTTCCATGATGGTTACAATATTTCAACATGCTTAAGTGAGCATTATTATGATTCAAGGTGGCTGAATATATATAGACTCTCCAAGAATGAAAAATGGTAGTGACAATTTAACAGGCTCAAGTATAAAGACCTTCAAGTGACATCACATTGTAGAAAGATAATTTAATATATTTTCTCAACAATCCACAAGAAAAACAGAAAAACACCCATGAACACCTGGCTAATCATCAGTGGAGCTCCCTGAAAGAAGTCCTGACAACAGACTCAGTGTCTCAGGAGAAGGCCCCTGAACTTCTGTGGCAGTGAAGTAATGTACAACACTAGGAAGCTGTATACATACTGTACTGGGGTTGTGGGCCACCTGAGGGCATGCAGTAACTCTAATACACCAGACAAGATATACGTACACACACTCAAGGTTCACAGTGCACTGGAATGAATCTATAAAAACTACATCTATTCCTCTTTTCTTTTCTTTCAGTCAATACAAACACATCACAGTGCTCCAAATGAATGTTAGACATACCACACACACACACACACACACACACACACACTGGCAACACTCATGGAACATAACTCACTGGTACGTCACAACACATCACTGCACCAACACACACTGGAACTCATCATGAAGAGTGCGAGTTGGAAGTCATGTGAGTATTGGTGTCCCCCCCCCTCCCACCATCCCCTCCCTCCCTGCCTGCCACAGAGGGAACACACAGTTTGGCAGGGCTGACGGGAACACAAAACACATTGCAACACGTGAACCACAATATAAACATGTATATAGCCAAGAGAAGTGACCATTAACCTCTTCAGTACTGGGATGCATTTTCACATTTATTTTGCTTATTATTTATCAATTCTATACAACCTCAGAAACTCATGTGGGGATTAAAACAGTACAGACTCTGGCCATTAATCTTCTGACCTTCATATATGATACCCTTTGAAATGTCAATGAAATTATTTTTTCATATCCAGAACTAATGGTAAAATTGTGTCCAGTACTGAAGGTGGTTAAGTTAGACAGGGAACCATAATTTGTGAGAATGGTGTTGATGGTAAATGTATAACAATATGTGGTTGCTTAGGATGACAATGATGCTTAAGAGGAAAATGGTAAAAAGGAAATAGCACCAGTAACAGGAGCATCAGTAAACTCTCTCCTCTGATAAAAGACACACAGATGGATGGACAGACATCCACACCTGCCCACATGCTTCACCCTTCACTTGCCACAATCAGAGCCACACTCACTCACCTACATCCTCCTGCTGGCCAACACTTCTAGTTTGCTGTTCTTTCTCTCAGTGTGTGGCTCCCTCCTGCAAGAATACTTAAGATTATCAAATAAGTAAGGCAGTCAAGTAAGCTTCCTGTTATTACAATTAACCCATTCACAACAAGATTATCAAGTGAGTCAATCCAATAAACATCCTGATATTACTATTAATTAATTCACCACATTATTCTTTTTTATTGACCTTTTCTTTAAGACTGATTTGTTTTAGTTGTTCTGTCAATTAGCAAAGGTTAAATTGTTATTAATTACCTATTTTTCTCTATGTTCAACAGATTCATTACTGTAATAAGAGATGAACCAATAATCGAATATTACATTATAAAATCACAGTACAATTTCTATAAGGTGCAGAAGAATAACAAAAAAATCACTGAAGGAACAAATTAATTACATACATAAGAATAAAAAATCACTTAGGAAACAGATGAATTGGTCCAATCTAATATGATAAAATCCTAGCACAAATTTCATAGGGTGCATAAGAATCAGCAAAGACATCTAATGATTTTGGTGCACATGAAAACTTTTTTTTTGAGAAAGTCAACTCAAAGCTTGGATGAAGAATAGTGCTATACCTATATGTATTTGCTATTCAGGAAAGTAAGCAATGTAAATCAATAAGTTAATAATTGTATCAATAATAGAATTATTCTAGGATTATTATCCTTTGAATCTTATACCACAGACGTCACAGATTCTGTTGCTTTTCCTCCATCTATCATAAGTGTATGCTTCCTGGCCAACTCTGCAATAACAATTCTCTCTCTTTCGATATATAACTTCAATGATTTAGTATGCAGTTTCATATTAAACCTTCTCCTAAAATCTATACCTAGTATTATCTGAGATAGTAAGGCTTTATTTTCACTGATTACAAAATCATGAGTTTATCTTTCTTTCAATCTTCAGAAACAGCTTATTTCTTCAAGTTGACAAATTACAACATCTGTGCTCACCTTGCAAATGACTTTATTGGATGGAGAAATGTGTTTATTTCTGAGACTGCCAATAGCACCACGCGGTATGAGAGACAGTAGGTACTCCTGCCCCCATATCAATCAAAGCTACTGTACTCTTGCCTTCTATGTGAACTTCAGTGAAAACATGCTCCATGTCACTACGCACAGTGGCAAGCACTACCGATTCATGGTTATGTGGCGCTCGGAGTATATTGGGTTTCAATATTTTTAAAATTGTTTTATTTTTTGTTCTTGTCCTGAGCAGTTCCTACTTGAATGCAATTTCTTTAGGCAGTACCTATGATTGTACCGTGTCAAAACACTTGGTTTGTGTTCCGTTTTCAAGATCCTTAATCCATGAACGCACACTTTATACGCCTAACTAACATTTGGTACGGCATGACTTCTCCCTCTCTTCTCTCTCCACACAAAATTGAGACAGAGAGAGAGAGATAAGAGATAAGAGATAAGAGATAAGAGAGAGAGAGAGAGAGAGAGAGAGAGAGAGAGAGAGAGAGAGAGAGTCTTACCTAGCATCATTGAAAAGCAGTGAACCTCCTACACACACCACAGTCTTCTCACCACACACCTCACATTTAAACCTAAAAACACTAAATAAACAAGCAAAAGACACGGAAAACCCCACAACTAACCCATGAAAAAAATAAAAGAATAAATAATAGTTGTAGAGAAGAGACAAACCTAATCTAACCTTAACTGACCTAATTAAGCCTAACTAACAAAATAAACAAGCAAAACACACAGAAAAAACCTCAACTAACCAGTAAAAAAATAATACAATAAATAAAATAATACTTGTAGTGAAAGAGACAAACTTCACCTAACCTAACCTCATTAAAACTAAAAACGAAATAAACAAGCAAAACACACAGAAAACCTCACAACTAACCAGCGAAAAAAGTAATATAATAAATAAAATTATATTTGTAGTGAAAGAGACATACTTCTCCTAACCTAATTAAACTTAACCTAACCTTATTAAACCTAATTAACAAAATAAACGAGCAAAACACGCAGAAAACCCCACAATTAACCAGTGAGAAAAATGAAAGAATAAATAAAATAAGAAAACCACAAATAAGGCCAATACATATATGGAAAATAAATAAATAAAACCCAATACAGAGAAGGTCCATAAGAAGCCAATACAGAAATACATAAAAAAAACATCAAAAATACAACCAATACATAAGCACAGAGACACAGAAAACCACCACAAATATCCAATACATAATCCTAATACCTTCCCCTCCCAAAATCAGCTGATCCAGAAAAACATTGCTTCATCGCCTCATATCCCCTATTTAGACCCCAATGGTGGCCTTTCAGTGGGGTTATTTAGCACTTTCCCGTGTCTGTATAGCTTGTGTGTTGGTTTGAGGTGGTGTGTGGTAGAGAGAAAGGTCAATAATGGCTTACACGAGAAGTATTCATCTTCCAAGCTGGTCTCTCTCTCTCCTGATATATTTCCACCTCTCATCTCCAGCCTATTGACTCAGCACTCACTCACACACACTCTCACACACACACGCACGCACGCACGCACGCACGCAACACACACACACACACAAACACGGTAAACATACAGTAAATGATGATATAATATGTAACATAAGAGTCAGGAAGGCAAGGGAGCAGGGCCCGCCATTATGACTTCACAGCTGATGACGTCACAGCCTAGCCCCGTGCTCTAAGTTGACTGTCTATATTTACGTACGTATTTTAAGGGAGACCATTTTAAAAATGACCTTTCGAAAAAACGCTTTTAGACCAAAGATTTGGCCATATTCCGGCTGGATAAATACTCTAACGAATTCCCAAAATACAAACAAACTCTAAACAACAGTAATTGTAAAGAATTTCCACTAGAAAAGAAGTATTTTATAAAAATATGACCCTTTTTAAAACTCGTTAAATACTCGCTCACTATCCCTTGAAAGAAACCAAAAACCACTTCAAAAGAATTGACTAGTTATTTTCAATTATTTTCAACACTTTGGAGTCAGTTAGAGGCAGAAATAAATAATTCACAGGCTGATAAGTAAATAATTAATGCAATTTTAACACCGCTACAAATTTTTTTTTTCCCTCCACTGATTTCACTGAGCTTTACGCACAAAACATAGTTTGATATGGACTATCTTTGGCAATTAATAAGAACTTGATAATGCCTCAAATAAAGAATGGTCTTGGGCGTTCCAATTATTTTGGCGCAAAAAGCCGCCCTTATTTACGATCATCATAACGCCAACCACAGCTCTCTCCACCCCCCACACGCATGGTAGACCTTCTAAGCAGCCCACAGTACTCATAGAAAGCTTTAAATTTTACTATTGAGCCCAAATAAATAGTCCAGGCATAAATGAAAATATCCTTAAATATGAGAGGATAGCGGGCGGCCGCGGGCGGCGGCGGGGGCCCGGGGTTTGCTACCGAACCCCCCTCATATCTCACTTAAACCTTCACTAACCTTAAACTTGACCACGAAAGCTATGTCTCAATGGCTAATATGAAAGTTTAGTACCATGGCTGCATACTGTGGCAAGATGAGCCTATAATAATGAGAGATAAGGCTGAAAATGACCGATGAAATGAGGCGCCGGGGTCTGTGGAGGGACAGCCCCCCCATCCTGACTGGCCTAAGTAAACATTGGCACCATAAGGCTTGTCACAGCGCCTTGTATTCACCTTGATGTCGTAGTCCAGCCCCTGTGATTCCAACTTGCAGCTTCAGTCCAGTAATTAGATGACTTGAACACTTTAAAGCACTCGTGAAACACTGCTAGTCACCGTAAAAATCGTCTTCATATGTCACTAGAATGCTAAAACACTCCTGTAATCTCACTAGTCACTTTCACCACAGTTTTTTCTGGTAGAAATCGTCTTAATTTGCCATTGGAATGGTAAAATCGCTTCAACCAGAGGCTTTTCAATGGGTTAAAAGCAGCTAATCTACCCACCCACCACTGGGCAACCAGCTGCTGACTGGCTGGCTAGCTGGCTGCGCAGAAACCACACCAGCCCAGCCGCCCCTCCCACCCCACCCTTGGTGTCTGCTGGCCGGGAAAGTGCTTGCTTTGAAAGAAACATAACTCTGAAAGACATACATAGTATGTCTATAGTACTTCTATAGTCTATAGTACTAGTCTTAAGCACAGCTGGAGTGGACAGCCGCTTTAAAACAGCACAATTTGTAACCATACGACTTATAGACCACTGGCGGGGTGACACTGACCGTCCTACCTATCCACGGGGTGTATACAGCGGCTGCGACGACTGACTGGCCCAGCCACACCCAGCCTGCCAGCCGGCCTCCCATCCCCACCACCACCACCACCAAGCCGCCACCGCCACGTCAGCCAAAAAGCAATAGACACACTACATGCCTGGTGGGATCAAGTTCCCTTCCAAGAAATTAATCAAACAAACCTATATCAATATCATTCATGATACACTCCCATCTCCAAAGAAAGATGCCCAATTCTTCTACAGGAAGTAACACCACCAGTCTGTGAACAGATCTACACAATGTTTTATCTTTAAACCCCTCCTAGTCAGCACCATAACAACATAAGAGGGTGGCGACTGCAGAAGGCCTGGCAGTATGACCTATACAAGCCAGCCCCTTTAATTAATCTGTACTACATATTTATCTATCCCATTCATCTTTACCCTCTGTTCCCTACTTGTAAGCCATCCATCATCCCCTGATCCACTCTAATACCTTCCCATCTATTCCATGAGCTCTGTCTGACCTTACTTATCAGTCTCCTATGGTGTACTCTGTCGAAGACTTTGCTAAAATCCAGAAAAATTATCATATCATAACTGTCACCACTATCTAAGGTTTCAAATACTTTCCTGTACAAGGATAATGCTTTATTATGAGAACTGAAGAGCTTCTTCAGCTTCTTAGTTTATTACATAAATTACTACATGCAAAAACATCATCAAAACACTGCACTTCCCATCCAATACTTCTAATACATGGTACTTCATACAATAAGGAGCACAACATTGCTGTAACACAAACAAATACTTTACTACAATACTACACCTTTTACTAACGAAGCAAGCTACAAAAAATGACAGAACATACTAACACAACATCCCTCACACAAGTAAGCTGAGGAAGACCGGCAGATAGAGAGAGGGCAACACAGGGGCCTGAAAATTTTATGCGCTTTTTATTTTCATGGTTTTTGTTGACCTTGGCCAACTTCAGCCTCTTACATAAAGAACAAAATCTTTCATGCTGCCCTTTGCTTCGAGTTCTCTCTATTCCTCCTGTCTTGTTTTCAAACCTGCAAACTACTAATATATCCATGATTTAATTCTAAGATAGCAGATTTCCTTCACTTTATAATACAGTGTCATGACATTGAAGGGCTTTTGGGAGAAATATGTTGTTTGTTTGCTACACGTTTAGTAATGAGACAGAAATGTGTGAAGCAGTTAGTTATCAAAAGGAGCATTGATTATTTCCAGTGTTAACCCCTTCCGTACAGGGACACATTTTCAAATTCATTGTGTTCATTTTTTGCTGATTTTATACAGCTCCAGAAACTCATGTGGGGATTTAAATGGTGCAGCCTCAGCCCATTAATCAGTTAGTCTTCTGACCTCCTTACACCCTTCCTGATGTCAATAAAATCATTTTATCACAACCAAAACTTGTGGCAAATCTGTGTCCCCGCACTGCAGAAAGTTAACTTGCATCCTAAACCACACCTGCTGACACACACACACAAAGTACAAGATAGATACCTACAGTGCAGTACAAGTCAAATTTTTCATAAGATCTCCATATTGGCCACAAATAACAAAATGGAAACCTTCACCATTACTAACTGATAATAATGATGATGACAAGCGATTCCCAATAAACTGACATTACATTATTTTTAAACTGTTTAGTTAGGGAGTTATTATTGAGTTCAATTGTTTATAGCAACCCAGAGTAGAATTATCATGTATACTAAAACTTTACTTGATGACTTGGGTATGAGGTGGCTTTGTACAAGTAGCTATTTTGATGGAGAAATTAATCAAGTTTAACTAAGTGCAAATCTAATTATCAACAGTGCATTGATTATTGTACAACTACATCCCCCCCCCCCTTCTCTCTCTCTCTCTTTCTTTATCTACTTCTTACCTTTTCTATTCTTATTTTGCATTCTTTTTATCTTTCTTATTTACTTTAATCTCGCAGCATCCTTTCCTCCCTTTGCCTCGTTTCTCTTCTCTCCTTTCCTACTGTCTTTGAGCTCTTCTCTTTTCTTCCTGTTTCTGCTCTTCCATCACTCAATGTCTCATCTTCATTTCCTCATATCTGTACGGGACAAGGAAAATAAATAAATATACAAATATATATCCACCTACAAAGAGCAAGGGTGTTTAAGAATTGAGGGGAAGTTTGAATACACAGGGTTATATTATTCTCAATTTTACAAGGTGAACTGGTATAGAAATGTTAACTTTTTCTCTCTCTGTGCATCCATACAATGAATATTTTCTACAGTGCTGGTAATATCAACAAGCAACATCCATTATTGTAAAAGGCTAAATACTTTTACTCATCTATTTCATTTACTTATTTCTTTTTTATAATGTAGTTGGTAAAAAATACGAGGAAAACGACAAAAAAACCTGACTGAGGGAAAACTCTCACAGTTAAATAGATAAATCAGCCAAGACTCAAGGAAAATTATATGATGATGATGACAGACAATAAACTTACCTGGAGTTCACATTATGATGACTATCTCTTGCATATTCATCAAAAGCAGTGATGGTGATCAAATGTTTTAAGGTGGGAATCTTGAAGTACACACTATGGACGCACACACGCCACAGCCAAGGCCGTCAGTCAGTCAGTCCGTACCACAAGCTAATAGTATCCTCAGGTGGTTGAGAGCCTCGGCCAGGACAGAGGACCTCCACCATCACCCTGCACAAAAAGGAACAGTAAAGATGTATCCTATGGATAAAATAATAATTGAAATGCCAAGATATACACACTTAAACACACTCTAACCCAACCTAATCTACACTCAAAAAACGCACTCAAATACACCCAAAACGCACTCAAAATACATCTTTCACACCAAAATGTACTTAACCTAGTCAAACACACTCAAAAACAGACAAAACACTCAAAAACAGACAAAACACACACAAACACTCAAAACACACAAAACACATACAGAACCCCACCAAACCCTGACCAAATATAACCTAACCTAACTACCATTATAACACCATTATAACAAAAAAAAAGACACGCAAAAAAACGTATGAAATGAAACCACTTTAATTTCGTCACTAAACTTAACGTAATCCTTAAAAATAAACAGAAAAATAAGTTAATTACAATGCTCCTAACCTCACATAACCGAATTCCTAAAAAAATAAAGAAAATAAGTAAATTACAATATTTCTAACCTAATACGACCCTACCCTAATAAATCCTTAAAAATAACCCATAAAAAGAGTTAATAACAATATTTTTTACCTAAAACAGTGGAAAGCCCTTAAAAATTCCTTAAAAACAGCTAACCTAATATAATCCTTAAAAATAATCCCACAAAAGAATTAATGACAATAATTCTAACCTAAAACAGCACAAAACACTTTAAAGCCCTTAAAAATTCCTTAAAAACACCTAACCTAATACAATCCTTATAAATAAACAAAAAAAAATAAACTAACCTAACCTAATCTGATTTAACCATCATCTAAGCCTAAAAAAGTGAAAAATCCTTAAAAACCCTTAAAAATTTTCTAAAAAACACCTAACCTAATTTAATCCTGAAAAAAAAAAAAAAATCCCTAATCTAACCTAACCTAATCTGATCTAACCTTAATCCAAATTTAAAAAAGCGAAAAACCCTTAAAAACCCCTAACCTAATTTAATTCTGAAAAAAAACTTAATCTAAACTAATCTAATCTAACCTTAATTTGAACCTAAAAAAGCATAAAAACCTTAAAAACCCTTAAAAAAAATCCCAAACCTAATATAATCCCCGATTTAATCGTCAAAAAAAAATTAAAACCTTAATCCGAACCTAAAAAAAAGCGAAAAACCCTTAAAAATTCCTTAGAAATTACCCTAACCTATTTTAATCCCTAATTTAATCCCGAAAAAAAAATAAAAAAAACCTAAACTAACCTTAATCCGATCCTAAAAAAGCAAAAAACCCTTAAAAACCCTTAAGAATTCCTTAAAAAAACACCCTATCCTAATATAATCCTTAAAAAAATAAACAAAAAAAATCACCCTAACCTAACCTAATCTGATCTAACCTTAATCCGAACTTAATCTAAAATAATCACCTGAAGACAATGTGGTGTTCAATGCAGACCCTCCACAGTCTCTTAGCTGCCCTGTGATTGGTCAGTTTGAAAACCACAGTACTCTCGAAAGTCTCAAATTCTCTCCCGGCCGTATCTTGATGTAGAAATTAGACCGCTTGTAAGATATCTTCAGACTCTTGGGCCACGCAAATCGGTTGATGCGAAATCTGTAGAGAAAGTGAGCTAGCTTTAATTTGGTGGTGGGTAGGGCAATGCAGGTTGTGTGGGTGTCTGCGGGCATGGTTGGTCTATGTGTACACCAAGTTTCGCATACATAGGTGTTGTGTGTGCAAAGTTATACATACATGAACTTTGTGGTACACAAAAAAATTCGGGTTTCTGACTATTTTTTAAGTACAGAAGTTAAGAGAAAATTAGAGATATCTTTAATTTGAGAGAGAGAGAGAGAGAGAGAGGTATGGTCATGTGCGTAAATTATTTCTAAACCCACAAAATAAAAAAAAACCCTCTTAACCTTAACCTAAAATTTTCCCCCCCTTCTAAACCCACCTTCCTAACAGTAGCTGCTTCAATATGCCCCCCCACGTCAGGGAAGGCAAGAAGGTTAGGGGCCATTTTAGTGAGCCTGGCGGCCCCGAGGCAAGCAGCGGCCGTCACCACACACTGGAGCCAAGTGACAAACAGTGGTGCGTCCGTCTTGCCGCCCACCGAACCACCACCCAGCAGTGTCTTGTTCACAAACACCATGGAGATTGACACTCCCCTGCGAAGGAAAGAGAGAGAGTAAATTTTCTTCTTGTTTCTGTTTCTTCCTCCTTCTCTTCTTTGGCAAATGATCTCTTTTCTTCAATCACACAGAGACTACAACTATAAAATAAACAAGCAAAACACACAGAAAAACCCACAACTAACCAGTGAAAAAAAAAATACAAGAAATAAAATAATACTTGTTGTGAAAGAGACAAACTTCACCTAACCTAATTAAACTTAACCTAACCTTATTAAAACTAAAAACGAAATAAACAAGTAAAACACACAGAAAACCCCACAACTAACCAGTGAAAAAGTAATAATAAAAAAATAATACTTGTAGTGAAAGAGACATACTTCTCCTAACCTAATTAAACTTAACCTAACCTTATTAAACCTAATTAACAAAATAAACGAGCAAAACACGCAGAAAACCCCATAACTAACCAGTGAGAAAAATGAAAGGATAAATAAAATAATAAAACCAAATAAGGCCAATACATAAATGGAAAACAAATAAATAAAACCCAATACAGAGAAGGTCCATAAGAAGCCAATACAGAAATACATCAAAAAACCATAAAAAATACAACCAATACATAAGCACAGAGACACAGAAAACCACCACAAATAGCCAATACATAATCCTAATACCTTCCCCTCCCAAACTCAGCTGATCAAGAAAAACATTGAGTCATCACCTCACATCCCCTATTTAGACCCCAATGGTGGCCTTTCAGTGGGGTTATTTAGCAATTTCCCGTGTCTGTATAGCTTGTGTGTTGGTTTGAGGTGGTGTGTGGTAGAGAGAAAGGTCGATAATGGCTTACACAAGAAGTTTTCATCTTGCCAGCTGCTCTGTGTCTCTCTCTCTCTCTCTCTCCCTCCTAAGAATATGGTGGTGGTCAGTAAAGGACGTTTTCGGATCTTGATTTGACTCTTTTTGTCGAGATGATCTTTTTCCCCACAAGGGCGTGATGCTATGGAAGAAAAAGATATGGTAAGTTAGTTTTAATACGTTTCTATGGTTTAAAAAGAGGATAAAGTAGGTTTTTACAACGATGTGATATATTTAAGCTGCTTTCTCTCATGTACAGTATATATTTCAGCTTCCATCAATAGTTGAAAGAAAACAATATATATGAAACAGACAGACAGAGAAAGAGAGAGACAGATAGACACATTGGTTATGGTTATTACATTTAGAAATAACAAGAGTACTATAACAGTTTTCAGTGGCATTTTGTGGAAGAAAATGGAAATGATTTCATTAGGTGCCGCAACAGCTTAGGTCATTATGCAAGGATATTAGAATTCTTGGTCATATGGCACCACTAGACACACACACACACACACACACAATCATTGTGTCTTACTGATGGAAGAAAGAATAGAATTTATGATCGAATAATAACAACTTTACTTTCAAATTTTAGGTTACGTTAGAAGTCCAACAGTAAAGAGAACGTAATCATTAAGAAATAAACAAGGCAGCCAATAGTTTACCTTGTCCTTGGCTGTCTCGCAACGGCTCAGCAGCTGGCTAGTCACGGGGAACTGAAAGGACGGTGGAGGAGGCGCTGAGGAGAGATGAGAAGCATAATAACAATGTTGAAAAGTAAACAGTATTCACACAGACAGCTGATTCTGATACAATACAAGAAAATACAAGGGAAGCTGCAAGAAGATGTCAGATCTGCAGGTGGAAGGTCCTGCATCAAACATAAATATACCGATATATTTCCACCTCTCATCTCCAGCCTATTGACTCAGCACTCACGCACACACACTCACTCACACACGCACGCACGCACGCACGCAACACACACACACACAAACACGCAAACACGGTAAACATACAGTAAATCATGATATAATATGCTACATAAAGAGTCAGAAGGCAAGGGAGCATGGCCCGCCATTATGACGTCACGGCTGATGACGTCACAGCCTGACCCCCGTGCTCTAAGTTGACTGTCTATATTTACGTACGTATTTTAGGGGAGACCATTTTAAAAATGACCTTTCGAAAAAACGCTTTCAGACCAAAGATTTGGCCATATTCCGGCTGGATAAATACTCTAACTAATTCCCAAAATACAAACAAACTCTAAACAACAGTAATTGTAAAGAATTTCCACTAGAAAAGAAGTATTTTATAAAAATATGACCCTTTTTAAAACTCGTTAAATACTCGCTCACTATCCCTTGAAAGAAACCAAAAACCACTTCAAAAGACTTGACTAGTTATTTTCAATTATTTTCAACACTTTGGAGTGAGTTAGAGGCAGAAATAAATCATTCACAGGCTGATAAATAAATAATTAATGCAATTTTAACACCGCTACAAAAAAAAATTTCCCTCCACTGATTTCACTGAGCTTTACGCACAAAACATAGTTTGGTATGGACTATCTTTGGCAATTAATAAGAACTTGATAATGCCTCAAAAAAAAAAATGGTCTTGGGCGTTCCAATTATTTTGGCGCAAAAAGCCGCCCTTATTTACGATCATCATAACGCCAACCACAGCTATCTCCACCCCCCACACGCAAGACAGAC
This sequence comes from Callinectes sapidus, assembly GCA_020233015.1. Classification (NCBI taxonomy): domain Eukaryota; kingdom Metazoa; phylum Arthropoda; class Malacostraca; order Decapoda; family Portunidae; genus Callinectes; species Callinectes sapidus. Next base: position 1,401,416 of record CM035218.1, read on the forward strand.
CTTCAAAACAGCCCACAGTACTCATAGAAAGCATTAAATTTTACTGTTGAGCTCAAATAAATAGTCCAGGCATAAATGAAAATATCCTTAAATATGAGCCGGATAGCGGGCGGCCGCGGGCGGCGGGGGCGGTGGCGGGGGCCCGGGGGTTGCTACCGAATCCCCCCTCATATCTCACTTAAACCTTCACTAACCTTAAACTTGACCACGAAAGCTATGTCTCAATGGCTAATATGAAAGTTTAGTACCATGGCTGCATACTGTGGCAAGATGAGCCTATAATAATGAGAGATAAGGCTGAAAATGACCGATGAAATGAGGCGCCGGGGTCTGTGGAGGGGTAGCCCCCCCATCCTGACTGGCCTAAGTAAACATTGGCACCGTAAAAGCTTGTGTCACAGCGCCTTGTATTCACCTTGATATCGTAGTCCAGCCCCTGTGATTTCAACTTGCAGCTTCAGTCCAGTAATTAGATGACTTGAACACTTTAAAGCACTCGTGAAACACTGCTAGTCACCGTAAAAATCGTCTTCATATGTCACTAGAATGCAAAAACACTCCTGTAATCTCACTAGTCACTTTCACCACAGTTTTTTCTGGTAGAAATCGTCTTAATTTGCCATTGGAATGGTAAAATCGCTTCAACCAGAGGCTTTTCAATGGGTTAAAAGTAGCTACTCTACCCACCCAACACTGGGCAACCAGCTGCTGACTGGCTGGCTAGCTGGCTGCGCAGAAACCACACCAGCCCAGCCGCCCCTCCCACCCCACCCTTGGTGTCTGCTGGCCAGGAAAGTGCTTGCTTTGAAAGAAACACAACTCTGAAAGACATACAAAGTATGTCTATAGTACTTCAGTGGCCCTACTATATTACACCACTCTCGTCCTAAGCACAGCTGGAGTGGACAGCCGCCTCAAAACAGCACAAGTTGTAACCATGCGACTTATAGACCACTGGCGGGGTGACACTGACCATCCTACCTATCCACGGGGTGTATACAGCCACCAGGACGACTGACTGGCCCAGCCACACCCAGCCTGCCAGCAGTCCTCCCACCCCCACCACCACCAAGCCGCCACCGCCACGTCAGCCAAAAAACAATAGACACACTACATGCCTGGTGGGATCAAGTTCCCTTCCAAGAAATTAATCAAACAAAACTATATTAATATCATTCATGATACACTCCCATCTCCAAAGAAAGATGCACAATTCTTCTACAGGAAGTAACACCACCAGTCTGTGAACAGATCTCCACAATGTTTTATCTTTAAACCCCTCATAGTCAGCACCATAACAACATAAGAGGGTGGCGACTGCAGAAGGCCTGGCAGTATGACCTATACAAGCCAGCCCCTTTAATTAATCTGTACTACATATTTATCTATCCCCTTCATCTGTACCCTCTGTTCCCTACTCGTAAGCCATCCATCATCCCCTGATCCACTCTAATACCTTCCCATCTATTCCATGAGCTCTGTCTGACCTTACTTATCAGTCTCCTATGGTGTACTCTGTCCAAGACTTTGCTAAAATCCAGAAAAATTATTATATCATACCTGTCACCACTATCTAAGGTTTCAAATACTTTCCTGTACAAGGAGAATGCTTTAGTATGAGAACTGAAGAGCTTCTTCAGCTTCTTAGTTTATTACATAAATTACTACATGCAAAAAACACTGCACTTCCCATCCAATACTTCTAATACATGGTACTTCATACAATAAGGCGCACAACATTGCTGTAACACTAACAAATACTTTACTACAATACTACACCTTTTACTAACGAAGCAAGCTACAAAAAATGACAGAACATACTAACACAACATCCCTCACACAAGTAAGCTGAGGAAGACAGGCAGATATAGAGAGGGCAACACAGGGGCCTGAAAATTTTATGCGCCTTTTATTTTCATGGTTTTTGTTGACCTTGGCCAACTTCAGCCTCTTACATAAAGAACAAAATCATTCATGCTGCCCCTTGCTTCGAGTTCTCTCTATTCCTCCTGTCTTGTTTTCAATTCTGCAAACTACTAATATATCCATGATTTAATTCTAAGCTAGCAGATTTCCTTCACTTTATAATACAGTGTCATGAAATTAAAGGGCTTTTGGGAGAAATATGTTGTTTGTTTGCTACACGTTTAGTAATGTGACAGAAATGTGTGAAGCAGTTAGTTATCAAAATGAGCATTGATTATTGCCAGTGTTAACCCCTTCAGTACAGGGACACATTTTCAAATTCATTGTGTTCATTTTTGGCTGATTTTATACAGCTCCAGAAACTCATGTGGGGATTTAAATGGTGCAGCCTCAGCCCATTAATCAGTTAGTCTTTTGACCTCCTTACACCCTTCCTGATGTCAATAAAATCATTTTATCACAACCAAAACTTGTGGCAAATCTGTGTCCCAGCACTGCAGAAAGTTAACTTCCATCCTACACCACACCTGCTGACACACACACACACACACACACACACCTACAGTGCAGTACAAGTCAAATTTTTCATAAGATCTCCATATTGGCCACAAATAACAAAATGGAATCCTTCACCATTACTAACTCATAATAATGATGATGACAAGAGATTCCCAATAAACTGACAATACATTATTTTTAAACTGTTTAGTTAGGGAGTTATTTATGAGTTCAATTGTTTATAGCAACCCAGAGTAGAATTATCATGTATACTAAAACTTTACTTGATGACTTGGGTATGAGGTGGCTTTGTTACAAGGAGCTATTTTGATGGAGAAATTAATCAAGTTTAACTAAGTGCAAATCTAATTATCAACAGTGCATTGATTATTGTACAACTAGATCCCCTCTCTCTCTCTCTCTCTCTCTCTCTCTCTCTCTCTCTCTCTCTCTCTCTCTCTCTCTCTCTCTCTCTCTCTCTCTCTCTACTTACCATTACTATTCTTATTTTGCCTTCCTTCTATCTTTCTTATTTACTTTATTCTCGCTGCATCCTTTCCTCTCTTTGCCTCCTTTCTCTCATCTCCTTTCCTGCTGTCTTTGAGCTCTTTTCTCCTGATTCCTTCTATTCCTCTTTTCTTTCTGATTCTCCTTTTCCATCACTCAATGTCTCATCTTCTTTTCCTCAGATCTGTACGGTAAAGGGCAAAAATAAATACATACATATATACCTACAAATAGCAAGGATGTTTAAGAATTGAGGGGAAGCTTGAATACACAGGGTTATATTATTCTCAATTTTATGACGTGAACTGGTATAGAAATGTTAACATTCTCTCTCTCTGTGCATCCATACAATGAATATTTTCTACAGTGCTGGTAATATCAACAAGTGACATCCATAATTGTAAAAGGCTAAATACTTTTACTCATCTATTTCATTTACTTATTTCTTTTTTATAATGTAGTTGGTAAAAAATACGAGGAAAGCGACAAAAAAACCTCACTGAGGCAAAACTCTCACAGTTAAATAGATAAATCAGCCAAGACTCAAGGAAAATTATATGATGATGATGACAGACAATAAACTTACCTGGAGTTCACATTATGATGACTATCTCTTGCAATTCATCAAAAGCAGTGATGGTGATCCCATGTTTTAAGGTGGGAATCTTGAAGTACACACTATGGACGCCCACACGCCACAGCCAAAGCCGTCAGTCAGTCAGTCAGTCCGTACCACAAGCTAATAGTATCCTCAGGTGTTTGAGAGCCTCGGCCAGGACAGAGGACCTCCACCATCACCCTGCACAAAAAGGAACATTAAAGATGTATCCTATGGATAAAATAATAATTGAAATGCCAAGATATACACACTTAAACACACTCTAACCTAACCTAATCTACACTCAAAAAACGCACTCAAATACACCCAAAACGCACTCAAAATACATCTTTCACACCAAAACGTACTTAACCTAATCAAACACACTCAAAAACAGACAAAACGCACTCAAAAACAGACAAAACACTCAAAAACAGACAAAACACAAACAAACACTCAAAACACAAACAAACACTCAAAACACATAAAACACATACAGAACCCCACTAAACTCTGACCAAATCTAACCTAACCTAACTACCATTATAACAAAAAAAAAAAAAAAAAAAAAAAAAGACACGCAAAAAAACGTATGACATGAAAACTCTTTAATTTCGTCACTAAAAAATAAACAGAAAAATAAGTTAATTACAATGCTCCTAACCTATCGTAACCTAATTCCTAAAAAAAATAAAGAAAATAAGTAAATTACAATATTCCTAACCTAATACGACCCTAACCTAATAAATCCTTAAAAGAGTTAATAACAATAATTCTTACCTAAAACAGTGAAAAGCCCTTAAAAATTCCTTAAAAACACCTAACCTAATATAATCCTTAAAAATAATCCCACAAAAAGAATTAATGACAACAATTCTAACCTAAAACAGAAAACCTTTAAAAATTCCTTAAAAACACCTAACCTAATATAATCCTTATAAATAAACAAAAAAAAACTAAACTAACCTTACCTAATCTGATTTAACCATCATCCGAGCCTAAAAAAGTGAAAAATCCTTAAAAACCCTTAACAATTCCCTAAGAAACACCTAACCTAATTTAATCCTGAAAAAAAATAAAAAAAACCCTAATCTAACCTAACCTAATCTGATCTAACCTTAATCCAAACTTTAAAAAGCGAAAAACCCTTTAAAACCCCTAACCTAATTTAATTCTGAAAAAAAACATTAACCTAATCTAATCTAATCTAACCTTAATTTGAACCTAAAAAAAACAAAACAAAACAAAAAACCCCTAACCTAATATAATCCCTAATTCAATCCTGAAAAAGAAAAAAAAATAAACTAACCTTAATCCGAACCTAAAAGAAAAAGCGAAAACCCCTTAAAAATTCCTTAGAAAACACCCAAACCTAATTCAATCCTGAAAAAAATAAAAAAAATAAAAAAACCTAAACTAACCTTAATCCGAACCTAAAAAAGCAAAAAACCCTTAAGAATTCCTTGAAAAACACCCTATCCTAATATAATCCTTAATAAAATAAACAAAAAAATCACCTTAACCTAACCTAATCTGATCTAACCTTAATCTGAACTTAATCTAAAATAATCATCTGAAGTAAGTACGGTGTTCAATGCAGACCTTCCACAGTCTCTTAGCTGCCCTGTGATTGGTCAGTTTGAACCCCACAGTACTCTCGAAAGTCTCAAATTCTCTCCCGGCCGTGTCTTGATGTAGAAATTAGACCGCTTGTAAGATATCTTCAGAATCTTGGGCCACGCAAATCGGTTGATGCGAAATCTGTAGAAAAAGTGAGCAATTTCCTGTGTCTGTATAGCATGTGTGTTGGTTTGAGGTGGTGTGTGGTAGAGAGAAAGGTCGATAATGGCTTACACGAGAAGTATTCATCTTGCCAGCTGGTCTGTCTCTCTCTCTCTCTCCCTCGTAAGAATATGGTGGTGGTCAGTGGAGGATGTTTTCAAATCTTGATTTGACTCTTTTTGTCGAGATGATCTTTTTCCCCACGAGGGCGTGATGCTATGGAAGAAAAAGATATGGTAAGTTAGTTTTAATACGTTTCTATGGTTTAAAAAGAGGATAAAGTAGGTTTTTACAAAGATGTGATATATTTCAGCGGCTTTCTCTCATGTATATATTTCAGCTTCCATCAATAGTTGAAAGAAAACAATATATATGAAACAGACAGACAGAGAAAGAGAGAGACAGATAGACACATTGGTTATGGTTATTACATTTAGAAATAACAAGAGTACTATAGCAGTTTTCAGTGGCATTTTGTGGAAGAAAATGGAAATGATTTCATTAGGTGCCGCAACCGCTTAGGTCATATGCAAGGATATTAGAATTCTTGGTCATATGGCACCACTAGACACACACACACACAATCATTGTGTCTTGCTGATGGAAGAAAGGATAGAATTTATGACCGAATAATAACAACTTTACTTTCAAATCTTAGGTTACGTTATAAGTCCAACAGTAAAGAGAACATAATCATTAAGAAATAAACAAGGCAGCAAATAGTTTACCTTGTCCTTGGCTGTCTCGCCACGGCCCAGCAGCTGGCTAGTCACAGGGAACTGAAAGGACGGTGGAGGAGGCGCGCTGAGGCAGATGAGAAGCATATTAACAATGTTGATAAGTAAACAGTATTCA
>CM035218.1:1418735-1442801 GCA_020233015.1 Callinectes sapidus
TAATAATAATAATAATAATAATAATAATAATAATAATAATAATAATAATAAATAACAATAATAATAAAAAGGACATAACAGCAGTGACTTATCCTCCTCCTCCTCCTCCTCCTCCTCCTCCTCCTCCTCTCCTCCACCCAGATATTGACGAGAACACCGGGGAGGAAAAGGATGGTGGGCGGAGGAGGGGGGGGGAGGGAGGACAGGTTCGGGAAGAGGGGGAAAGGGGGGGAGGGAGGGAGGGGGAGGAGAGATCGCCAGGTGTGCGTGTTCCGGCGTAGCTCAGCGCGTGTCCCAGGTAACTCTCCCCCTCCCTCCCACACACACACACACACACACACACACACACACACACCTCATATTTCAATCACAATTTTAGGTATGAATGTAAATTTTGACGAGGAGGAGGACAGGGAGGTGAAAGAGGAGGAGGAGGAGGAGGAGGAGGAGGAGGAGGAGGAGGAGGAGGAGGAGGGTTCAATTGAGTTCAAGTGATCAACCCACAGTCTACATATCCCTCACCTGCTCTCCCTCTTCCTCTCTCCCTCTCACTGAACTTCCTTCCTCTTCCTCTTCCTCTCTCTCTCTCTCTCTCTCTCTCTCTCTCTCTCTCTCTCTCTCTCTCTCTCTCTCTCTCTCTCAAGGGCACGAGTCACCACCTGCTAAATCGATTAGTACATTTTGCGGCAAGTCTCCTCAATAAGCCTATTTAAGCCTATTTGCTCCAGGAGTCTTTGTAGTGCTCTCTCTCTCTCTCTCTCTCTCTCTCTCTCTCTCTCTCTCTCTCTCTCTCTCTCTCTCATGGAGTGAGAAAAATAAAGGAAAGCAAGAAAAGAAAGTTTCAAAAAAGAAGAAAGAGAAAAGAATGAAAGTAGTAGTAGTAGTAGTAGTAGTAGTAGTAGTAGTAGTAGTAGTAGTAGTAGTAGTTACAATATTCATGAGAGAGAGAGAGAGAGAGAGAGAGAGAGAGAGAGAGAGAGAGAGAGAGAGAGAGAGAGAGAGAGAGAGAGAGAGAGAGACCCAACCCATCAAACACACGAACCAACTGACAAACTGCAATGACAAGGTAACAAAGGCATACTTGTTCTCGCACCACTCAAAAATTACTTTCCACCTGTCCACTCAACAAACACAGAGTGCTCAGGTAACACACGAGCCCGCCAGGTGAGTAATGGGGTACCTGGACCAATACCTGAGTGGAGAGGTAGGCAAACACAAAGACACAAAAGCAGGCAGTGAGTGGCGGCCTTCAGCACCGTGGACTAACCTATATTGAAGAAAACGGGATGCGTGATCAAGCAATGTAACTGTACTCTGATACGCACCTCGGTTTTGTTATGTTCCAAAGGCTCTAGTTAAAGTTACGCGGTTTTCGCTTTTTGGTTTTTAGTTTTTTTCGAATTGCTTTGTTTTGTTTTTGTTTTGTTTTTATTAAGGATGTTTTTACAGTTCCAATGACAGATTTATAAGGTTTCTACATAAGCGAAAGGACAAACACTTGATAACCCGGCTAGTTACTTAAATGGCCCTTGAAAACAGACACAAGGGTTTTTATAGATATTTTTTAAGTTCTAGTGGCAGATTCATAAGATTACCACATTATCATCAGCAGAAACACTCTTTACACCCCGGTTAGTTGTATAAATAGCCTTTGAAAACAGTTCTGATGAAGCTACATGTGTTTTAGGATCATTTTTGCAGCTTCACTGACAGATAAACAAGATTTCTGCAATGTTATCAGCAGAGAGAGAGAGAGAGAGAGAGAGAGAGAGAGAGAGAGAGAGAGAGAGAGGCAGGCATTCCACAACAGAGGTCATTGTGAGGTCAAATTGGAGAGTTTACGAGAGCGTGCCGACGTGCAATGTTGCGTTATTCTTCCCTGATTCAAGCACATTACGCCACGCTGCCTCGGGTTCCTTACGCACGCCACCTGTCCACACTAAAACCAGCCTGTGTCACCGCCAACGCCTTGCTTCGTCCTCTAACTAACCATGAACCTAACTTACCCAAGAGCCTAAGCTATTCACATTCCTCCGGTAAACTCTGGAACTCCCTACTTGCTTCTATATTTCCAATTTCCCATGACTTGATTTTACTTGAGAGGAGGAGGAGGAGGAGGAGGAGGAGGGGAAGGAAGAAGAAAAAAAAAGATTAAGACATTTCCAGACACTTTGGGTCTTAAGGTAGGTCAGGAAAAGTTTAATATGATTATCTATTACATAGACTGACTTCAGATTTCTTTTACTATGTCCAAATCCACCGTCTTTACATGTAATACTACTGGAAACCGAGGATCCCTATCTTTTTTCTCATCTTCCTTGTCACTTTGATTCTTGGGGCAGGTCATGAATTCACATACCTAAGATTCTTTTTTCTTCTTCTTTTTCTTGGTGTGTGTGAGAGGAGAATATCTCGCCAAGGGTAACAAAAACGATTTTTAAAAAAAAAGCCCCACTTCAACGACAGTCCCTGAGCAGATCCAAGAGAACGGAGCACCTTAAAAACCCCATAAATGAGTTCAGGTTATAGGAAAATAGAGATGCAGAAACAGGTAAGGAGTTCCAGAGTTTACCAGAGAAAGGGGATGGATGAACGAGAGTGCTTTACCTTTATATATCAAACCAAAAGGCAGAAACAGGTGGAGTTTCATATTTTATCATAGAAAGGGATGAATGATTGATAACCTTTATATATCTCACTGGTTCACCTTTGTTGACACTCTCCCTTCGCTATCAATCCACGTCTAAACTTCGATTTGACGTGAAAACCAGTCTGTTTCCATGGACACAAATTATATACGAGTTTATATAAGGAAAATACACAATACATAAATTTCAGACATTTTAGCTTCTCTTTGGTTTTTCCCCACGTTATAAGCTCCCCCTGTAACGTAATAAGAAAGCCAGTCTATGTTGGTGCAAGATATATATGTAAGAAATATTGATTTTGAGTCGTGCAAATACCTTTTTTGCCTTGTCTGTTCACGTTATATTCTCCCATATAATGAAATTCACCTACTAGACTTCCGGGAGACTACAGTAGACATTACGTTAGCATCTACTATTCAAACAAGAACATAACACTTAAGACAACCATATCCCCCTTTTCACTATTAGTCTATACGTTGCAAACCTCCAATCACTGCTAATAATCTGCTATCGGGAACACGACATTTAGAGCACCGTTGCAAACACGAAACAGAAACAAACAAACAACCCCACACATGCACATAATTAGACTAAATAAACTCGTACAAGGAACCGAAGGGGAACGGGGGAAGGGGGGAGAGTAATAAAGTCTGACAGTGACTGAGATGATGATAACAGGCGGTAAATGGATATAATAGCTAGTGGTTCAATCTGAGGCAGGACACACGCGAATTAACACGACCCACGCACCCTAACGCTAACTAGATTACGCCACTGTGCAGGCACATGTGTGGCCAGGAGCAATTAGCTGGTTAGGTTGTTAAGTCTCTGTTTTATGCCGGTGTCTTGTGTTCAAATATTCTGTTTCGTGTCCTTTCATTCCAGCTACAATGCAATTTGAATGTAATTTCCTTTGTTCTTATCTTTGTATTTCGTTATTGAATTGTTTTAAGTACGTCAAAACTTTCATTTCTCTTTCATTAGAATTATTACATACATTCATGCGAGTAGAAACCAACTCAAAATTTCCTTCCTTATTTTTCTTTTCTTCTTTTTTTTTTCGTGTGTGTGTGTGTGTATTTCGTCATTGAACACACTACTAGATATATCAGCACTCATTTTTATTCTCCTTTTCATTTATTAAGGTACCAAGCACTAAATGTATTCAAAGGAGAAAACACCAAGGTTAGATTCCTCTTCAGTCACCGCCACACAGGGCTAAGTTATCCTTAATGCATAATCCATCGCCAGCACTCCAGCTTGACGTGTGGAATGGATGACACAGAGTAATGACTATGTTGTGAAGTGCCTGGTTAGAGTAGTCATAGTAGTAGTAGTAGTAGTTGTAGTAGTAGTAGTAGTAGTAGTAACTTATTTCATAATGTACACTAAAAAAAATCAAGAGTAAATATAAATACATTAACTCTCTCTCTCTCTCTCTCTCTCTCTCTCTCTCTCTCTCTCTCTCTCTCTCTCTCTCTCTCTCTCTCTCTCTCTCTCTCTCTCTCTCTCAAGATTTACTACGCTAAGATACACTCGTCCCAGCATAGACAAGAGCCCGTTCAATAACACACAGTAAACGACCTTCAAAAAATGCATTTTTGAAGGTAAAACACGAGTAACCTTGAAACCAGAGAGAGAGAGAGAGAGAGAGAGAGAGAGAGAGAGAGAGAGAGAGAGAGAGAGAGAGAGAGAGAGTAGCGAACACACACTAGTACATTATCTGGCGCTTGAGTTTCGGTTTAATTCATCATCGTCGCTTCAGATATTCTCCTTACTGTTAGGAGCCTTTCATTTGTAGCACTCACACTGTACAGGTGGGAATACAGAGAGAGGAGTTGGTAATGTATTCTAAAACGCACTTCACCACCACATCAGAGCATGAAATAGCCTACTGCATTCATTGATAAGACTGAATTTGAAGTTATATGCTTTTATACAAGAAATTAAGACATTGAAAATAATACACGTCATCGATTGATACTGATGTACTGGCAACACTAAGAAATTAACCTCTTCAGTACTGGGATGCATTTTTCATATTTATTCTGGTTGTTATTGGTCGATTTTACACAACTTCAGAAACTCACTCTTGTGGGGATTGAAATAGTACGGATTCTGACCATCAATCTTCTGACTTCCATAGACCCTTAATAATGTCAATAACTCGTGGTAAAAATTCGTCCCAGTACTGAATGGGGAAACATTAAGTCGTTACCTTATTCCTCTCCGTAAAATCCAGTGGTGCAATGGAAATAATCGAGACGACACCCTGCAAAGACAGACATCCTCTATGAAATTATTTCAAATCTCTACAAAAAGCGCTGATTGGCTAGATTTATTCTGCATTATTTCTATTGGTCGGTGGATGCATGCTCAAACAAAAGAACCAATCACCGTCACCATTTCGCGCATGCGCATGTAATTTCCCGCTTGCGCAAATAACGTAACAATTACTCACAGTGAGCTCTACCGGTATGATGAAAAGACTGAGAAAACTAATGTTGATTATGGTGCAAGAGCATAATGACACCCATCTTTTCACCTTCAGTGGTGCCAAACAAGAGATAAACCATCCTGTGTGCCTTACCAGTTATGATCCTTACCTCCCCTCCTCAGAGATCACCTCCGATTATTTCCAGGCTCGTCCTACTAGTCTCTGGTTACTAGTTAATGAACAGTGAATTGCCAATCATGTACAATCTCAAAGAATAAAGAAATGCCATACAGCTTACCAGTTATCAGTCCAGAGAGTATAAACTGATTGATTCCCCGCATACCGCAGCCTTCGGCACCAAGTTGTTTGTGTTGATATTGGGATGTTTGACTTTCTATCGGCACAAATTAGGATCAACTAATAATTCATAGCTAATGTGATACGTTACCACAATTTTTGGTGAAAGAAAATACAAACTTACCCCGTATATACATGATTGATTTAGATTACCTGCTGAAGTCATTAATGGATTTTTACATTTGTTACGTACATAGTTGCCTGTCGTAATGATCATACGGTTCCATATATTTCGTCCTTTCAACTCGTCTCCTTTATCACAATAGTAATGTTGCATCTCCTATCTTCAGACGCTATTTTCACACTGACTACCCTTATGTTACCTCTCCTCCTATCACCATCTCGCAGCACGACTAGTTTCTTTCCTTCAGTATTCTCAAGCACTCATCCACCAATGGGGCTAAGACTATGAATAATGTGTTTATACTAGTAAGGCTCCTTGTCTAGGCCACCCTATAAGGGACTGTAAGATATAGAGAAAAATATATGGTTAACTTCATTCATTACAAAAATATCACAAGCATACACATACATACATAAATATCTCTACTATACATACATAAATACCTCTACTATACATACATACAACAAATACAAGAGACAGACAACCAAATACTATTTCTTAATGATCTTGGACCACAGCGCTTCATCCTCACTGTCCTCACCATCATCATCTGACCCAAATACAGGATTGCCTCTGGGCTTGGATGCTGAAATGTCATCTTGTGAGGCACCACTGGACACCTGGCCCTCCCCTGCACTGCCATGGACCTCAGAACCAGCAATGGATGCCTCATCCTTCTTGACCTTGGTGCCGAAGAGTCGTTCATACTCCTCAATGCTTCCGATCACTGGAATAACGGGTTCAGCTGGCTTATGTGTGTCCTCCACCTTCTCTGCCATCACTACCTTGGCTTTCTCCTTCCACTGGATCTTCTTGCGAACTCTGCTCAGCATCTTACTATTTGTCACTACCTTCTGCACCTTCTCACTCTGCAGCCACCTCATACTCCAGCTTGAAGTGCCCAAATCATCAAAGTTCTCACTCGTGTCCTTGCTCGTCTCAATAACTCCTATGATCTCTGTGTCATGGTCAGTTTTCCTTGCTCTGTCCTCAGTGTCTGTGTGGGAAACTTCTACCAAGTCTTGGTTTGGGGAGGAAGATGCCTGGTTTTGTTGGCCAGATTCCTCGGTTGGCTGGGAATTCTCTGTGTCACTCACCAGCACTGGACTGTGGGCTTGTATTTCCTCAACCCCAATGGATTCTTGTGCTTTAGTTTTCTGACTTGTCTCTGCCTCCCCCTCACCTTGAGCACTTTCAGCTGGTGCACTTTTCATTAATCCAGTCCTTTCCATTCCCAAGAAACCCTTTGCTTTTTCCCCTTTCCTTCTGTCTCTTTTCATCCATGACCTCTCTGGCATGACCATTTCAATCTTCTGATGAGTCTTTACCTGCTTGCATGTGAATCCTGCCTCTGCCCTTAAGGAATCACCATGAGTCTTTTCTTTAAGGGATCTTCTTCCACCTGTGTCTTCGTTATCCTTTTCATCCTCGCTAAACTGTTCTGTCCCTAGGTAAAATTCTTCCTCACTCTGACCTTCAAATATGGAAGTAACCTCTTTGCTTTCAGGTTCTGCATCTTTCTGCTCATTGGTAGTCAAGATTTCACTTCTTTCCACTTTCTGCTTGAGGAATATAGAAGCATGTCCTTTCTTCACTCTTTTTCCCTGAAGCTTAATATTCACAGTCTGATCAGAATCTGTCACTTCTACATCTCTTTCTTCTTCCTCCTCCTCCTCTGACGGTTGGATACTAGGTTTATCCTTTACATTCTCTCTTTGTTGAATAATCTGTCTAGTTTCTTTGTCTGAGCTTTCCTCAGTATCCACATTCAGTTCACTATCGGTTCCTTTTCTTCCACTTATCTCTGAATCATAATCTTCCACTCCCTCAATATCTTTTGCCCTTGAATTACCTGCTACATCTCTCTGTGTTTTATCCTTTTCTAAATCATCAACACCTTTCTCTTTACACTCTGGTCTAGATACAACACTGGCACCATCAATAGAGTCTGTACTTGTCTTTCTTGTATTTCTTTTCACTGGTGCAGTATCATAAGGAATATTCAACTTCCTGGTACTTATTTTTCTATTTCCATGGGTATTGTCTCTGTCTAACTCTACATTTCCCGAGTCATCTGTGTTTTCGCTGTCTCTTGAATCATCAACAGATTCACCTTTATTGATGCCAACACCAGTTTCTGTTTTATCTACCTTTTCCACAGTTTGTTTTCCCTTCTTTGCTTCCATATTTTCATTATTTACATTCTGAATCATCTTAGTTCTATCACTGCTCTTGTTTTCTTTATTTACTTCCTGATTCAGACCAGTTGATGATCTTGAGTCTTCAGTATTCCCTCCCATAAACTCTTTTGTGCTTTCTTCACTTTTACTCTCAGAATCAACAGCCTTCTTGAGGGATTTCTTTTCTTGATCTGATTGCAAAGTTATATTTTCCTTAACAAGTGACTGATCTGTCATTTTAAATTCAAGTAGTTTAGGATCACCAGCAGTGGTGGCGAGCTGTTCTGAAGTCTTCTTCCTCTGTATTGACGGCTGCACCTCTGCCTCACTGTCCGAACTGATGACTATTTCCTCACTCTTTGTGGTGGGCTTGACAGCACTGACAGCCTCAATGTCATCACTCACCAGCTTCTTCTTGAGGGGCAGGTCATCTAGATCCACACTCTGTGCAATGCCAACGGGTTTCTTCTGCAGGGAAAAACTGATGCTTGCTCTCTCTATCCGGTTCACTGGCAGTGTCTTTGGAGCTCCCAAGTCCTTCTTTGCAGCCTCAGGGTTGTCATCGAAATCTTCTTCAGAGTCCACAAATTCAATATCACACTTGTGTCCCCAATCCTCCTCCCGGCTTGGACTGATATCCTCCAGTGATGTTTTCTTGACGTCCTTCTTGCTGTTGGGTTTGGGCGAGTCTCGACCTCTCCTCTCAAAACTCCTTGGCTGGTGGTCACCTCTGCGTCTCCTTTCGGGGGTTCTTGACCGACTGTAGCTTCGAGAGTAACTCCTTCTCTTCCTCCTGCTCCTACTCCTACTCCTACTCCTAGTCCTCCTGCTATTTCTCCTTTGTCGTCCCCTGTGAGGACTCCTGGAGAGGCTTCTGGTGTAGCTTCTTGACCAACTCCTACTGCTGCTTCTTGAGGAGGAGTACCTGCTGGAACTTGAAATATCACTTGGACTACATGCTCCTTCTTCCTCTTCATTGCTATCAATTTCACCTTCTTCCTTCTCAGAGACTTCCCCCTCCCCATCTGCCTTCTCCTGAATGTTGTTCCCCTCAGCAGGAGCATCTGGCTCTTTATCAGCTTTGCTTTCAACTTTTCCATCCTTTTCATCCTGATCTTCTTTAGTGTTTTCAGTTTTCTCATTTTCTTTTGCTTTTTCCTCATCCTCTGATGACTTGCGCTGGCGGTAAGTCCTGTTCTTCTTTGCACGTTTCATCCTCTCCTCAAACTCCTTTCGTGTGATTTTCTTCTTCTTCGCAATGTGTGTTTTCGATGCATCACACTCCTTCTGCTTCCTGGAACTCCTCCCACGGCTGCCATCATCACTGTAGTTCCCATCTCTCCTCCTCTGTGACCTTCCACCTGAACTCCTCCTGCCATCGTGTGCTGAGTCACGATATCCCTTCCTGTCTCCTCTCTTACCTTCACCTCTCCTTCTCCCCGTGCTCCTCTCCTCTGCAGCTTCATTCTCACTCCCTGTCTCTCTATCTAGCTTCTGTGAATCATCCTTCGTCTCTGCCACTGCACTTGCCATCTCATCACTTCCTCCTGTCCCTTCGCTAGTTATCTTCTTGGCGCTCTTCATCACAGCAGCAATGGCATCTTCTGTTATTTTCTTCCCATCATCGCCCTTTTCCAGCATGGTCTTGATAATCCGCGCCCTCATCTCTAATTCCAGTAGCTCCAGGACACTCTTTTCTCTGCTTCCTGTGCTGTCCTCTGTGCCAGGCTCCACTTTGATCTTCTTCTGCAGGTAATCTGGAGGTTGTTCATCATTTGGCTTCCTCTTTTCTCCTCTGTAATCAAAGAAATTGCTTTACAGAAATTTCTATATTGGCAAACTTGTTCACTACAGTTGTTTCTGGTAATGTTGGAATACTTATATTGATTTCTTCTCTTCTATAGATTATCCTTGAGTAGGTCAAGCTGGTATTCACAGTAAACACACAAGCACATACGAGGTATGTTCAATAAGTAATCAGAAAATGTCAGGAGACATTAAATATAATTTGATCAAAATGCTACGTCATGGTGAAGTACACATGCATATATTCTATACAATGACTTAATGGCAACTTTCTATCTTAGCGAGTCTGAGTGCAGCAGTGCACGTGGTGGAACCAGTCTGATACGGTTTGTTGATCTGTGAACACATAACAAGATGCAAGGAAACATGGAGCAACGTTATGCCATCAAATTTTGTGTTAACCTTAAGAAAACCAAACAAAAAGTTTATGGAATGCTACAGGAGGCCTATGGGGATAAACAGATAAGCCAAGCAAGTTCAGGGAGAAGATGAGGAAAAAGAAGCCTCAGTAGTGGATGAGTGGTCAATGGTGTTTCCACCAGGAAAATGCCCCATGCCACAAGTCAACGCTGGTGACTGCCTGGATGACCAACAGGGGAATGAAAGTGATACAACACCCATCCTAAAGCCAAGACCTAGCCCCTTGAGACTTCTCCGTTCCCACACATGAAAGACAGCCTCACAGGAATCAGATTCCAGTCAACAGAACTGAAAGAGACATCAGAAAATTATCTGAAAGGACTACTGAGGAAGGACTTTGAGGAGGTCTTCCAGGAATGGGAGAGATGCATGCAGAAGTGTGTAGGTGCAAAAGGCAATTATTTTGAAGGAGACAAAGTTTTGTAAGTTTATGAAAATAGATAGTGTCTCTGCTGACATTTTCTCATTACTTATTGAGCATACCTCATACACACATACACATTATCATCAATTTTCTCTCATAGATCAGCTTAAAATATCACTCTAATTTTCTAAGCAAACCTGGAATGATGCAGATAATTTTTTGTAAGTTTTGATGACCACTTCTAAGCATTTTAGAAAAGAATAAAGCAGATGTATTGATATAAAAGTCTATCTACCTATAAATCTACAGTAAACATCCAGCTTTTTAGCATTCACAGGATTAAGTAATAGTCAAAACATTGAATGTGTAACAACTACCACATTCTGACTTACTTAGAGTTGGTTTCATTACGGTTTGGTTCCTCGTTGGCTTCTTCCTTTTCTTCTTCCTCATCCTCACTACCGGATGAACCTTCCATCACCTGACCTGAGTGACAAAAACAGTGAGAGATGTACGTCTCCTCTCCTTCACCTATCATATTTCAGAGTTATTTTATAGCATCCAGTAAACTTGGGGAAAGAAGGACTGCTTACCATTAATGCAACACAGAATTCTCTTCTTGCTCATTCCCCGTAGCTCATGAAGACACAGCCTCTTTAGTTCTTTCACAGGAATACTCTGAAAATTACAACCCACATTTGTTTTCATAATGATTTGACAATGGAACACACACACACACACACACACACATCCCAATAAATATGGAAGAGAAAGAGAGGAGAGAGAATTGGTAAAAAAGGTCATAAAACAGGTACAGGATGACACACAAAGCCTGGAGCAGGAGGTTGAGGAAACACATAGGATTGGAAAATACAATGAAGAAAATACAAGACCACTCAGTGAGGATGAGGTTGCAACTGGCTAATTACTATACTTCACTCTATCCTGCTAAACAATACCTGAACTACTGTAAAACAATAACACATTTTTTTTCATGTTTAAGGAGAAAGCTGGCCAACGGCAAAAAAAAGAGTAAAAGAAAAAGGCCCCACTTACTTGCCAGTTCCCTTGCACGTCTGAGAGACTTAGCCAAAAGAAAGGAATAAATATCTTTAAACCTCCTTCAAATGAAGCTGTGCTAAAACATCACAGGAAGTTGAAAATACAGAAGCAGGTAAGGAGTTCCAGAGTTAACCAGATTTATGGCACTAAGATAATGAGTGGACACTACATCAGGTACTAATAAACTGCTGCCACCCACCTTGAGGACAGGAGGAAGCATAGCCTCCAGCTTAGACCCACGTATGGTGAGAAACATTTGATTCACCAGCTCCTCCTGATCAGTGATGTAATGCGACAAGGGATAGATCTTGTCATCCAAATCCACCTTGTCTGCTTCACTCTCAGAGTCAAGGTTCTTGGAAGAAATTATATGAAAACATTGCTATAAAATTAGAAATGGTCATTTCAGAAGTTTGGTAGTTTAAAACACAATGTTCTTAAAGTTTTAAGATTTCCAGAATAATTATACATAACTGTGGACAAATATGGTGGCTTCGTCAATGTTCTTAAATTACCACTGATAATTCTTAAGGTATGCAATTATAAAATATGACCCACATTGCATTACTCAGCTGAGAGCATAATGTTAATCTAATACTCACCTCAGCTGCCTTTATTTTCTTCTTCGATTTCTTCTTTTTCATCTTTTTCATTTTCACCTTATTCACTCTGGGCACAACTGATACATCTTGAGTCACCATGATTCTGAAAAAATGTACATATAATTAAAACACATACAAGATGTTTCTCCGTGTCTGACCTGCCCCTTCACGGTATCATGAAATCAGGACCAGACATAGTGATGGTGGCATTGCATTCAATAACACACATGATCCTCTCTGACAGTCATCTGGCTCAAGAGGTCACCAAGGGAGTCCTGGAAGATCCTCACCTGCAGGTCACCTCTCTGTTGACTCTACTTGGCGGTCTGATAATCTTACATAAATTTGGCTAGGTTAGGTTAAATAAGTTTGATTAGAATACATTAAATGATGGTAGATTAGAATAGGTAAATGATGCTTTTGACTTATGGGTGGCATGAGCATCTAGTATATTTCCGATGTTTGCAGTTTTCCTATAATATGTCGACAGCTTTGAGGAGAGCTGCCTTCCGACAGCGGCTGAGTAAGCAAAGCAGTGGCCAGTCCTCTCAAGGGAAACATTGCTTGGGAGTGTTGCTGTTCTTATTTATTTGTGACGACCAAAACGAACTGAAAACTACCAAGAAAATAGTTTCGTTCAGAAGACAGACTAATGAAGGAGTAAAAATGTAAAGGAAATTCAGTAGAAATACCCACCTAACCCATACGCTTTCAAGTCACTCCAGCCCCTGTGTTCCTGCCCTCGGTTACTCCAGTCACTTCGGTTACCCCGGTCACTTCGGCTCTCCACCCTGTGACTTCGGCTCTCCACACTGATCATTCCGGGCTACCTACCGCCCCAGTCTATCCGTCCTTCTACCAGGGTTGCACACAGGGTCGCCGCAAATTCTACACAACAATGTAGAATAAAGTGTTGCCGTTTTTCCATAGCTATTAGTGACGTCACATTACCGATTTTCTATTGAGGTGAGAACTAAAGAGAACGGAATCAACTAAGACACGTAACCAAACACTTCTGTAAATCAATTAATATACACTGTGACATATTTACCTTGGCAATTGCAGTGGGAATAATGTAGTGAATTAGGTGTCATCTGGGCCGGTATTTACAGAAATGTACTTAGCACTTCTCAGAATATTGACTTAACCAAGTCATTTTCTTCAAGATTGACTTTGCAGGTCTCAAGATATGTACTTAGGACCTGCTAAGTCAATCTTCGCTGGGACGTATGAGAAGGCATGATGGCAAAACGTCAAATAACCGAAAAATAATTTTCCCTACATGAATATACTGTTACGTTAGCCTCCCCTTTCTTCTTCTTCACACCCTCTCTCTACCCCCAGCAGCACGTCTCAGGCCACAGGGTTCACACAGGCTTCCCAGGTGCACAAGCAGGGCAACAGGGCATAGGGGGGTTGCGTAACTTCCACACGGTTCGGATGGGCAAGTGTAGCGAAGTGTACTTATAGCAGCTCAAAATGGGGGACAAAGCAAACACACAAGAGTCCACTTTGGCTAGTTTACTCAGCAAGCACTACAGGTAACACGGGGGACCGTGGCACGCCTCACACAATGACAAAGGCGTGCTCAGCAAGACGACACAGCAAGGCGGCAGCTCGGGCCTCCCCACACCTCACACCTCATTCACGGCCTCCCAGCAGGCTTCCACGATGTCAACTAGGCACACACTGCCAACGAACAGGTACTATTACATGGCAGTCAGAATATATCTGTCCAGGAACAAGGGGAAGCGAGGCAGCTCTTCCCTCTGTCCTCCTCACTGGACCCCAACTCTCTTCTCTCTGCTCTCTCCCCTCACTGCCTGAGGCCGGGACGATTTGCTGAATCGTCAACATTCCCTCTGCCTCGCTTCTATGCGCCTCTCTCTCTCTCTCTCTCTCTCTCTCTCTCTCTCTCTCTCTCTCTCTCTCTCCTAGACCCATTGCTTCTTTGTCTACTCTCACGCCCACCACCCACATACATACACACATACCCACGGCCACGCCCCCCCCCCCAATACATGGGTTCGTAACAGTACCATAGAAAGCTTATATAAATGTAAATTATGGCATAACTATGAATATCTGTATTTTCTACATGGTTATAATGAGTAGAAACAACGTTTGAGGCAAGTTCATCGACGAGCCGGATCTCCCGCGAAATTTGAATCAAAACAGGCGCCGTCAGCCAGCAGGTCCTCCTCTGCCAAGGGTGAGGTGACGGTATATGACATGCACACTGGGTTCCTCTCTAATACTATAGCCAATACTAGTATAACCCCAAGCTGTTTTGACTTGTATGAAATAGCATAATTTGGGATCAGTTTCCAAGTTTTCTTTACCCAACGGGAATGCAAACCAAAACCGCCGTAAACATTGAAATACATGTGGTAGACATAGTATAATCATATTCAGTGTGGCTGAGGTGTGGCTGTGAAGTGAGAATATATAATATATATATAACAGACACCCCTCTGTAAATAGTACAACTATACATGTTCTGGGGGGCTAGGACATGAAAGTGTAAACATCCTGCAAGTTTCGCCACGGCCCAGCAGCTGGCTAGTCAAGGGGAACTGAAAGGACGGCGGAGGAGGCGCTGAGGAGAGATGAGAAGCATATTAACAATGTGATAAGTAAACAGTATTCACAGAGACAGCTGATTCTGATACAACACAAGAAAATACAAGGGAAACTGCAAGAAGATATCAGATCTGCAGGTGGAGGGTCCTGCATCAAACATAAATATACCGATATATTTCCACCTCTCATCTCCAGCCTATTGACTCGGCACTCACTCACACACACACACACACACACACACACACACGCACGCAACACACACGCACACACAATCACGCAAACACGGTAAACATACAGTAAATCATGATATAATATGCAAGATAAGTCAGGAAGGAAAGGGAGCAGGGCCCGCCATTATGACGTCACAGCTGATGACGTCACAGCCTACCCCGTGCTCTATGTTGACTGTCTATATTTAAAAATTAAAAATTCCTTAAAAACACCTAACCTAATAATATAATCCTTAAAAATAATCCCACAAAAGAATTAATGACAATAATTCTAACCTAAAACAGCAGAAAACCCTTAAAAGCCCTTAAAAATTCCTTAAAACACCTAACCTAATATAATCCTTATAAATAAACAAAAAAAAACTAAACTAACCTAACCTAATCTGATTTAACCATCATCCGAGCCTAAAAAAGTGAAAAATCCTTAAAAACCCTTAGAAATTCCCTAAAAAACACCTAACCTAATTTAATCCTGAAAAAAAATTAAAAACTCTAATCTAACCTAACCTACTCTGATTTAACCTTAATCCAAACTTAAAAAAGCAAAAAACCCTTAAAACCCCTAACCTAATTTAATTCTGAAAAAAAACACTAACCTAATCTAATCTGAACCTTAAAAAGCAAAAAAAAACTTAAAAACCCTTAGAAAACTCCTAACCTAATATAATCCCTAATTCAATCCTGAAAAAAAACTAAACTAACCTTAATCTGAACCTAAAAAAAGCGAAAAACCCTTAAAAATTCCTTAGAAAACACCCTAACCTAATTTAATCCCTAATTTAATCCTGAAAAAAAAATAATAAAAAAACCTAAACTAACCTTAATCCAAACCTAAAGAAGCAAAAAACCACTTAAAAATTCCTTAAAAACACCCTATCCTAATATAATCCTTAAAAAAATAAACAAAAAAAATCACCCTAACCTAACCTAATCTGAACTGAATCTAAAATAATCACCTGAAGAAAGTGTGTTGTTCAATGCAGACCTTCCAGAGTCTCTTAGCTGACCTGTGATTGGTCAGTTTGAAAATCACAGTACTCTCGAAAGTCTCAAATTCTCTCCCGGCCGTATCTTGATGTAGAAATTAGACCACTTGTAAGATATCTTCAGAATCTTGGGCCACGCAAATCGGTTCATGCGAAATCTGTAGAGAAAGTGAGCTAGCTTTAATTGGGTGGTGGGTAGGGCAATGTAGGTTGTGTGGGTGTCTGCGAGGATGGTTCGTCTATGTGTACACCAAGTTTCGCATACATAGGTGTTGTGTGTGCAAAGTTATACATACACGAACTTTGTGGTGCACAAAAAAATTCGGGTTTCTGACTATTTTTTACGTACAGAAGTTAAGAGAAAATTAGAGATATCTTTAATTTGAGAGGGAGTTGGAGAGAGAGAGAGAGAGAGAGAGAGAGAGAGAGAGAGAGAGAGAGAGAGAGAGAGAGAGAGAGAGAGAGAGAGAGGTATGGTCATGTGCGTAAATGATTTCTAAACCCACAAAATAAAAAAAACCCTCTTAACCTTAACCTAATATTTTCCCCCCCTCCTAAACCCACCTTCCTAACAGTAGCTGCTTCAATATGGCCCACGTCAGGGAAGGCAAGAAGGTTAGGGGCCATTTTAGTGAGTCTGGCGGCCACGAGGCAAGCAGCGGCTGTCACCACACACTGGAACTAAGTGACAAACAGTGGTGCGTCCGTCTTGCCGCCCACCGAACCACCCAGCACTGTCTTGTTCACAAACACCATGGAGATTGACACTACCCTGCGAAGGAAAGAGAGAGAGTAAATTTTCTTCTTTCTGTTTCTTCCTCCTTCTCTTCTTCGGCAAATGATATCTTTTCTTCAATCACACAAAGACTACAACTATAAAATAAACAAGCAAAACACACAGAAAAACCCACAACTAACCCGTGAAAAAAATAATACAATAAATAAAATAATACTTGTACTGAAAGAGACAAACTTCACCTAACCTAATTAAACTTAACCTAACCTTATTAAAACTAAAAGCGAAATAAACAAGGAAAACACACAGAAAACTCCACAACTACCCAGTGAAAAAAGTAATATAATAAATAAAATAATACTTGTAGTGAAAGAGACATACTTCTCCAAACCTAATTAAACTTAACCTAACCTTATTAAACCTAATTAACAAAATAAATTAGCAAAACACACAGAAAACCCCACAACTAACCAGTGAGAAAAATAAAAGAATAAATAAAATAATAAACCCACAAATAAGGCCAATACATAAATGGAAAATAAATAAATAAAACCCAATACAGAGAAGGTCCATAAGAAGCCAATACAGAAATACATAAAAAACCATCAAAAATACAACCAATACATAAGCACAGAGACACAGAAAACAACCACAAATACCCAATACATAATCCTAATACCTTCCCCTCCCAAAATCAGCTGATCGAGAAAAACATTGCGTCATCGCCTCACATCCCCTATTTAAACCCCAATGGTGGCCTTTCAGTGGGGTTATTTAGCAATTTCCCGTGTCTGTATAGCTTGTGTGTTGGTTTGAGGTGGTATGTGGTAGAGAGAAAGGTCGATAATGGCTTAGCAATGGCCCAGCAGCTGGCTAGTCATGGGGAACTGAAAGGACGGTGGAGGAGGCGCTGAGGAGAGATGAGAAGCATATTAACAATGTTGATAAGTAAACAGTATTCACAGAGACAGCTGATTCTGATACAACACAAGAAAATAAGAGGGAAACTGCAAGAAGATATCAGATCTGCAGGTGGAGGGTCCTGCATCAAACATAAATATACCGATATATTTCCACCTCTCATCTCCAGCCTATTGACTCGGCACTCACTCACACACACACACACACACACACACACACACACACACACACACACACACACACACACACACACACACACGCACGCACGCAACACACACACACACACACACACACACAAACACGCAAACACGGTAAATATACAGTAAATCATGATATAATATGCAAGATAAGAGTCAGGAAGGCAAGGGAGCAGGGCCCGCCATTATGACGTCACAGCTGATGACGTCACAGCCTAGCCCCGTGCTCTATGTTGACTGTCTATATTTACGTACGTATTTTAAGGGAAGACCATTTTAAAAATGACCTTTCGAAAAAACGCTTTTAGACCAAAGATTTGGCCAGATTCCGGCTGGATAAATACTCTAACTAATTCCCAAAATACAAACAAACTCTAAACAACAGTAATTGTAAAGAATTTCCACTAGAAAAGAAGTATTTTATAAAAATATGACCCTTTTTAAAACTTGTTAAATACTCGCTCACTATCCCTTGAAAGAAACCAAAAACCACTTCAAAAGACTTGACTAGTTACTTTCAATTATTTTCAACACTTTGGAGTGAGTTAGAGGCAGAAATAAATCATTCACAGGCTGATAAATAAATAATTAATGCAATTTTAACACCGCTACAAAAAAAAGTTTTCCTTCCACTGATTTCACTGAGCTTTACGCACAAAACATAGTTTGATCTGGACTATCTTTGGCAAGTAATAAGAACTTGATAATGCCTCAAATAAAGAATGGTCTTGGGCGTTCCAATTATTTTGGCGCAAAAAGCCGCCCTTATTTACGATCATAATAACGCCAACCACACCTATCTCCACCCCCCACACGCAAGACAGACCTTCAAAACAGCCCACAGTACTCACAGAAAGCATTAAATTTTACTGTTGAGCCCAAATAAATAGTCCAGGCATAAATGAAAATATCCTTAAATAAGAGCCGGCTAGCGGGCGGCCGCGGGCGGCCGCGGGCGGCGGCGTAGGCCCGGGGTTTGCTCCGGAACCCCAACTCATATCTCACTTAAACCTTCACTAAACTTAAACTTGACCACGAAAGCTATGTCTGAATGGCTAATATGAAAGTTTAGTACCATGGCTGCATACTGTGGCAAGATGAGCCTATAATATTGAGAGATAAGGCTGAAAATGACCGATGAAAGGAGGCGCCGGGGTCTGTGGAGGGGTAGCACCCCCCTCCTGACTGGCCTAAGTAAACATTAGTACCGTAAGGCTTGTCACAGCACCTTGTAGTCACCTTGTTATCGTAGTCCAGCCCCTGTGATTCCAACTTGCAGCTTCAGTCCAGTAATTAGATGACTTGAACACTTTAAAGCACTCGTGAAACACTGCTAGTCACCGTAAAAATCGTCTTCATATGTCACTACAATGCTAAAACACTCCTGTAATCTCACTAGTCACTTTCACCACAGCTTTTCTGGTAGAAATCGTCTTAATTTGCCATTGGAATGGTAAAATCGCTTCAACCAGAGGCTTTTCAATGGGTGAAAAGTAGCTAATAAACCGGCACCCTCACCCCACCCACCACTGGGCAACCAGCTGCTTACTGGCTGGCTAGCTGGCTGGGCAGACACCACACCGCCCAGCCGCCCCTGCCACCCCACCCTTGGTGTCTGCTGGTGGGTAAAGAGCTTGCTTTGAAAGAAACATAACTCTGAAAGACATACATAGTATGTCTATAGTACTTCAGTGGCCCTACTATATTACACCACTCTCGTCCTAAGCACAGCTGGAGTGGACAGCCGCCTCAAAACAGCACAAGTTGTAACCATGCGACTTATAGACCACTGGCGGGGTGACACTGACCAGTCCTACCTATCCACGGGGTGTATACAGCGGCAGCAGAAGGACGACTGACTGGCCCAGCCACACCCAGCCTGCCAGCAGGCCTCCCACCCCCACCACCCACCACCAAGCCGCCACCGCCACGTCAGCCAAAAAACAATAGACACACTACATGCCTGGTGGGATCAAGTTCCCTTCCAAGAAATTAATCAAACAAACCTATATTAATATCATTCATGATACACTCCCATCTCCAAAGAAAGATGCATAAAACCTTCACAATTCTTCTACAGGAAGTAACACCACCAGTCTGTGAACAGATCTACACAATGTTTTATCTTTAAACCTCTCATAGTCAGCACAAAACATAAGAGGGTGGCGACTGCAGAAGACCTGGCAGTATGACCTATACAAGCCAGCCCCTTTAATTAATCAGTACTACATATTTATCTATCCCATTCATCTGTACCCTCTGTTCCCTACTTGTAAGCCATCCATCATCCCCTGATCCACTCTAATACCTTCCCATCTATTCCATGAGCTCTGTCTGACCTTACTTATCAGTCTCCTATGGTGTACTCTGTCGAAGACTTTGCTAAAATCCAGAAAAATTATTATATCATACCTGTCACCACTATCTAAGGTTTCAAATACTTTCCTGCTTTAGTATGAGAACTCAAGAGCTCTTAAGCTTCTTAGTTTATTACATAAATTACTACATGCAAAAACAACATCAAAACACTGCACTTCCCATCCAATACTTCTAATACATGGTACTTACTTCATACAATAAGGAGCACAACATTGCTGTAACACTAACAAATACTTTACTACAATACTACACCTTTTACTAACGAAGCAAGCAACAAAAAATGACAGAACATACTAACACAACATCCCTCACACAAGTAAGCTCAGGAAGACAGGCAGATAGAGAGACGGCAACACAGGGGCCTGAAAATTTTATGCGCTTTTTATTTTCATGGTTTTTGTTGACCTTGGCCAACTTCAGCCTCTTACATAAAGAACAAAATCATTCATGCTGCCCTTTGCTTCGAGTTCTCTCTATTCCTCCTGTCTTGTTTTCAAACCTGCAAACTACTAATATATCCATGATTTAATTCTAAGATAGCAGATTTCCTTCACTTTATAATACAGTGTCATGAAATTAAAGGGCTTTTGGGAGAAATATGTTGTTTGTTTGCTACACGTTTAGTAATGAGACAGAAATGTGTGAAGCAGTTAGTTATCAAAAGGAGCATTGATTATTGCCAGTGTTAACCCCTTCCGTACAGGGACACATTTTCAAATTCATTGTGTTCATTTTTTGCTGATTTTATACAGCTCCAGAAACTCATGTGGGGATTTAAATGGTGCAGCCTCAGCCCATTAATCAGTTAGTCTTCTGACCTCCTTACACCCTTCCTGATGTCAATAAAATCATTTTATCACAACCAAAACTTGTGGCAAATCTGTGTCCCAGCACTGCAGAAAGTTAACTTGCATCCTAAACCACACCTGCTGACACACACACACAAAGTACAAGATAGATACCTACAGTGCAGTACAAGTCAAATTTTTCATAAGATCTCCATATTGGCCAAATATAACAAAATGGAAACCTTCACCATTACTAACTGATAATAATGATGATGACAAGAGATTCCCAATAAACTGACATTACATAATTTTTAAACTGTTTAGTTAGGGAGTTATTATTGAGTTCAATTGTTTATAGCAACCCAGAGAAGAATTACCATGAATACTAAAACGTTACTTGATGACTTGGGTATGAGGTGGCTTTGTTACAAGTAGCTATTTTGATGGAGAAATTAATCAAGTTTAACTAAGTGCAAATCTAATTATCAACAGTGCATTGATTATTGTACAACTACATCCCTTCTCTCTCTCTCTCTCTCTCTCTCTCTCTCTCTCTCTCTCTCTCTCTCTCTCTCTCTCTCTCTCTCTCTCTCTATCTCTCTCTCTCTCTATCTCCCTTTCTTTATCTACTTCTTACCATTTCTATTCTTATTTTGCCTTCTTTTTATCTTTCTTATTTACTTTAATCTCGCAGCATCCTTTCCTCCCTTTGCCTCATTTCTCTTCTCTCCTGATTCCTCCTCCTCTTTGCTTCCTGCTTCTGCTCTTCCATCACTCAATGTCTCATCTTCATTTCCTCAGATCTGTACGGGACAAGGAAAATAAATAAATATACAAATATATATACACCTACAAAGAGCAAGGGTGTTTAAGAATTGAGGGGGAGTTTGAATACACAGGGATATATTATTCTCAATTTTACAAGGTGAACTGGTATAGAAATGTTAACTTTCTCTCTCTCTGTGCATCCATACACCGAATATTTTCTACAGTGCTGGTAATATCAACAAGCGACATCCATAATTGTAAAAGGCTACATACTTTTACTCATCTATTTCGTTTACTTATTTCTTTTTTATAATGTAGTTGGTAAAAAATACGAGGAAAGCGACAAAAAAACCTCACTGAGGCAAAACTCTCACAGTTAAATAGATAAATCAGCCAAGACTCAGGAAAATTATATGATGATGATGATGACAGACAATAAACTTACCTGGAGTTCACATTATGATGACTATCTCTTGCAAATTCATCAAAAGCATTGATGGTGATCCCATGTTTTAAGGTGGGAATCTTGAAGTACACACTATGGACGCCCACACGCCACAGCCAAAGCCGTCAGTCACTCAGTCAGTCCGTACCACAAGCTAATAGTATCCTCAGGCGTTTGAGAGGCTCGGCCAGGACAGAGGACCTCCACCATCCCCCTGCACAAAAAGGAACATTAAAGATGTATCCTATGGATAAAATAATTGAAATGCCAAGATATACACACTTAAACACACTCTAACCTAACCTAATCTACACTCTGCTATTTACACTCAAAAAACGCACTCAAATACATCCAAAACGCACTCAAAATACATCTTTCACACCAAAACGTACTTAACCTAATCAAACACACTCAAAAACAGACAAAACACACTCAAAAACAGACAAAACACATAAAACAAATACTGAACCCCACCAAACCCTGACCAAATCTAACCTAACCTAACTACCATTATAACACCATTATAAAAAAAAAAAAAAAAGACACGCAAAAAAACGTATGAAATGAAAAAACTTTAATTTCATCACTAAACTTAACGTAATCCTTAAAAATAAACAGAAAAATAAGTTAATTACAATGCTCCTAACCTAACGTAACCTAATTCCTAAAAAAAATAAAGAAAATAAGTAAATTACAAAATTCCTAACCTAATACGACCCTAACCTAATAAATCCTTAAAAATAACCCATAAAAAGAGTTAATAACAATAATTCTTACCAAAAACAGTGAAAAGCCCTTAAAAATTCCTTAAAAACACCTAACCTAATATAATCCTTAAAAATAATCCCACAAAAGAATTAATGACAACAATTCTAACCTAAAACAGCAGAAAACCCTTAAAAGCCCTTAAAAATTCCTTAAAACACCTAACCTAATATAATCCTTATAAATAAACAAAAAAAAACTAAACTAACCTAACCTAATCTGATTTAACCATCATCCGAGCCTAAAAAAGTGAAAAATCCTTAAAAACCCTTAGAAATTCCCTAAAAAACACCTAACCTAATTTAATCCTGAAAAAAAATTAAAAACTCTAATCTAACCTAACCTACTCTGATTTAACCTTAATCCAAACTTAAAAAAGCAAAAAACCCTTAAAACCCCTAACCTAATTTAATTCTGAAAAAAAACACTAACCTAATCTAATCTGAACCTTAAAAAGCAAAAAAAAACTTAAAAACCCTTAGAAAACTCCTAACCTAATATAATCCCTAATTCAATCCTGAAAAAAAACTAAACTAACCTTAATCTGAACCTAAAAAAAGCGAAAAACCCTTAAAAATTCCTTAGAAAACACCCTAACCTAATTTAATCCCTAATTTAATCCTGAAAAAAAAATAATAAAAAAACCTAAACTAACCTTAATCCAAACCTAAAGAAGCAAAAAACCCTTAAAAATTCCTTAAAAACACCCTATCCTAATATAATCCTTAAAAAAATAAACAAAAAAAATCACCCTAACGTAACCTAATCTGAACTGAATCTAAAATAATCACCTGAAGAAAGTGTGTTGTTCAATGCAGACCTTCCAGAGTCTCTTAGCTGACCTGTGATTGGTCAGTTTGAAAACCACAGTACTCTCGAAAGTCTCAAATCCTCTCCCGGCCGTATCTTGATGTAGAAATTAGACCACTTGTAAGATATCTTCAGAATCTTGGGCCACGCAAATCGGTTCATGCGAAATCTGTAGAGAAAGTGAGCTAGCTTTAATTTGGTGGTGGGTAGGGCAATGTAGGTTGTGTGGGTGTCTGCGAGGATGGGTCGTCTATGTGTACACCAAGTTTCGCATACATAGGTGTTGTGTGTGCAAAGTTATACATACACGAACTTTGTGGTGCACAAAAAAATTCGGGTTTCTGACTATTTTTTAAGTACAGAAGTCAAAAAAAAATTAGAGATATCTTTAATTTGAGGGAGTTGGAGAGAGAGAGAGAGAGAGAGAGAGAGAGAGAGAGAGAGAGAGAGAGAGAGAG
>CM035218.1:1443301-1453921 GCA_020233015.1 Callinectes sapidus
TGATTGGTCAGTTTGAACCCCACAGTACTCTCGAAAATCTCAAATTCTCTCCCGGCCGTATCTTGATGTAGAAATTAGACCGCTTGTAAGATATCTTCAGAATCTTGGGCCACGCAAATCGGTTCATGCGAAATCTGTAGAAAAAGTGAGCTAGCTTTAATTTGGTGGTGGGTAGGGCAATGCAGGTTGTGTGGGTGTCTGCGGGAATGGTTGGTCTATGTGTACACCAAGTTTCGCATACATAGGTGTTGTGTGTGCAAAGTTATACATAAATGAACTTTGTGGTGCATAAAAATATTCGGGTTTCTGACTATTTTTTAAGTACAGAAGTTAAGAGAAAATTAGAGATATCTTTAATTTGAGAGGGAGAGAGAGAGAGAGAGAGAGAGAGAGAGAGAGAGAGAGAGAGAGAGAGAGAGAGAGAGAGAGAGAGGTATGGTCATGTGCGTAAATGTTTTCGAAACCCACAAAATAAAAAAAACCCTCTTAACCTTAACCTAATATTTTCCCCCCCTCCTAAACCCACCTTCCTAACAGTAGCCGCTTCAATATGGCCCACATCAGGGAAGGCAAGAAGGGTAGGGGCCATTTTAGTGAGTCTGGCGGCCACGAGGCAAGCAGCGGCTGTCACCACACACTGGAACTAAGTGACAAACAGTGGTGCGTCCGTCTTGCCGCCCACCGACCCACCCAGCACTGTCTTGTTCACAAACACCATGGAGATTGACACTACCCTGCGAAGGAAAGAGAGAGAGTAAATTTTCTTCTTTCTGTTTCTTCCTCCTTCTCTTCTTTGGCAAATGATCTCTTTTCTTCAATCACACAAAGACTACAACTATAAAATAAAAAAGCAAAACACACAGAAAAACCCACAACTAACCCGTGAAAAAAATAATACAATAAATAAAATAATACTTGTACTGAAAGAGACAAACTTCACCTAACCTAATTAAACTTAACCTAACCTTATTAAAACTAAAAGCGAAAGAAACAAGGAAAACACACAGAAAACTCCACAACTACCCAGTGAAAAAAGTAATATAATAAATAAAATAATACTTGTAGTGAAAGAGACATACTTCTCCAAACCTAATTAAACTTAACCTAACCTTATTAAACCTAATTAACAAAATAAATGAGCAAAACACACAGAAAACCCCACAACTAACCAGTGAGAAAAATAAAAGAATAAATAAAATAATAAACCCACAAATAAGGCCAATACATAAATGGAAAATAAATAAATAAAACCGAATACAGAGAAGGTCCATAAGAAGCCAATACAGAAATACATAAAAAAACCATCAAAAATACAACCAATACATAAGCACAGAGACACAGAAAACCACCACAAATACCCAATACATAATCCTAATACCTTCCCCTCCCAAAATCAGAGGCGGTGCAGGAGGTGCTGGGGAGAGAGGAGACGCAAATTAATAATGTTCATCCGTTAAATACATTCACAAAAACAGCTGATTCGGTTACAACACAAGAAATGAAGCGAAGATGATGCTGCAATAAGATATCAGATCTGTATATAGCAGGTCCTGTAGCAAACATCAATATACCGAGAGATTTCTACGTATTATCAATCCCATGCCTATTGATTAAGCACACAGACACACACACACACACACACGCACACACGCATGCACGCACGCACACACAAGGTAAACCCAGTAAATCGTATTATATATGCAACATAAGAGTCAGGAAGAGAAGGCTGCAGGCGGCGGCCATCATTGTGACGTCACGGCTGATGACGTCACAGCCTAGCCCCGTGCTCTAAGTTGACTGTCGATATTTACGTACGTAGTTTAGGGGAGACCATTTTAAAAATGACCCTTCGAAAAAACGCTTTTAGAACAAAAATATGGACATATTCCGGCTGCATAAATACTCTAACTAATGCCCAAAATACAAACAAACTCTAAACAACAGTAATTGTAAAGAATTTCCACTAGAAAAGAAGTATTTTAAAAAATATGACCCTTTTTAAAACTCGTTAAATACTCGCTCACTATCCCTTGAAAGAAACCAAAAACCACTTCAAAAGACTTGACTAGTTACTTTCAATTATTTTCAACACTTTGGAGTGAGTTAGAGGCAGAAATAAATCATTCACAGGCTGATAAATAAATAATTAATGCAATTTTAACACCGCAACAAAAAAAAAATTTCCTTCCACTGATTTCACTGAGCTTTACGCACAAAACAAAGTTTGATATGGACTATCTTTGGCAAGTAATAAGAACTTGATAATGCCTCAAATAAAGAATGGTCTTGGGCGTTCCAATTATTTTGGCGCAACAAGCCGCCCTTATTTACGATCATAATAACGCCAACCACACCTATCTCCACCCCCCACACGCAAGACAGACCTTCAAAACAGCCCACAGTACTCACAGAAAGCATTAAATTTTACTGTTGAGCCCAAATAAATAGTCCAGGCATAAATGAAAATATCCTTAAATAAGAGCCGGCTAGCGAGCGGCCGCGGGCGGCGGCGTAGGCCCGGGGTTTGCTCCGGAACCCCAACTCATATCTCACTTAAACCTTCACTAAACTTAAACTTGACCACGAAAGCTGTGTCTGAATGGCTAATATGAAAGTTTAGTACCATGGCTGCATACTGTGGCAAGATGAGCCTATAATATTGAGAGATAAGGCTGAAAATGACCGATGAAAGGAGGCGCCGGGGTCTGTGGAGGGGTAGCACCCCCCTCCTGACTGGCCTAAGGAAACATTAGTACCGTAAGGCTTGTCACAGCACCTTGTAGTCACCTTGTTATCGTAGTCCAGCCCCTGTGATTCCAACTTGCAGCTTCAGTCCAGTAATTAGATGACTTGAACACTTTAAAGCGCTCGTGAAACACTGCTAGTCACCGTAAAAATCGTCTTCATATGTCACTACAATGCTAAAACACTCCTGTAATCTCACTAGTCACTTTCACCACAGCTTTTCTGGTAGAAATCGTCTTACTTTGCCATTGGAATGGTAAAATCGCTTCAACCAGAGGCTTTTCAATGGGTGAAAAGTAGCTAATAAACCGGCACCCTCACCCCACCCACCACTGGGCAACCAGCGGCTTACTGGCTGGCTAGCTGGCTGGGCAGACACCACACCAGCCCAGCCGCCCCTGCCACCCCACCCTTGGTGTCTGCTGGTGGGTAAAGAGCTTGCTTTGAAAGAAACATAACTCTGAAAGACATACATAGTATGTCTATAGTACTTCAGTGGCCCTACTATATTACACCACTCTCGTCCTAAGCACAGCTGGAGTGAACAGCTGCCTCAAAACAGCACAAGTTGTAACCATGTGACTTATAGACCACTGGCAGGGTGACACTGACCGTCCTACCTATCCACGGGGTGTATATACAGCGGCAGCAGCAGGACCACTGACTGGCCCAGACACACCCAGCCTGCCAGCAGGCCTCCCACCCCCACCACCAAGCCACCACCGCCCCCGCCACCGCCACGTCAGCCAAAAAACAATAGACACACTACATGCCTGGTGGGATCAAGTTCCCTTCCAAGAAATTAATCAAACAAACCTATATTAATATCATTCATGATACACTCCCATCTCCAAAGAAAGATGCATAAAACCTTCACAATTCTTCTACAGGAAGTAACACCACCAGCCTGTGAACAGATCTACACAATGTTTTATCTTTAAACCTCTCATAGTCAGCACAAAACATAAGAGGGTGGCGACTGCAGAAGACCTGGCAGTATGACCTATACAAGCCAGCCCCTTTAATTAATCAGTACTACATATTTATCTATCCCATTCATCTGTACCCTCTGTTCCCTACTTGTAAGCCATCCATCATCCCCTGATCCACTCTAATACCTGCCCATCTATTCCATGAGCTCTGTCTGACCTTACTTATCAGTCTCCTATGGTGTACTCTGTCGAAGACTTTGCTAAAATCCAGAAAAATTATTATATCATACCTGTCACCACTATCTAAGGTTTCAAATACTTTCCTGTACAAGGATAATGATTTAGTATGAGAACTGAAGAGCTTCTTCAGCTTCTTAGTTTATTACATAAATTACTACATGCAAAAACATCATCAAAACACGGCACTTCCCATCCAATACTTCTAATACATGGTACTTCATACAATAAGGAGCACAACATTGCTGTAACACTAACAAATACTTTACTACAATACTACACCTTTTACTAACGAAGCAAGCAACAAAAAATGACAGAACATACTAACACAACATCCCCCACACAAGTAAGCTCAGGAAGACAGGCAGATAGAGAGACGGCAACACAGGGGCCTGAAAATTTTATGCGCTTTTTATTTTCATGGTTTTTGTTGACCTTGGCCAACTTCAGCCTCTTACATAAAGAACAAAATCATTCATGCTGCCCTTTGCTTCGAGTTCTCTATATTCCTCCTGTCTTGTTTTCAAACCTGCAAACTACTAATATATCCATGATTTAATTCTAAGATAGCAGATTTCCTTCACTTTATAATACAGTGTCATGATATTGAAGGGCTTTTGGGAGAAATATGTTGTTTGTTTGCTAAACGTTTAGTAATGAGACAGAAATGTGTGAAGCAGTTAGTTATCAAAAGGAGCATTGATTATTGCCAGTGTTAACCCCTTCAGTACAGGGACACATTTTCAAATTCCTTGTGTTCATTTTTGGCTGATTTTATACAGCTCCAGAAACTCATGTGGGGATTTAAATGGTGCAGCCTCAGCCCATTAATCAGTTAGTCTTTTGACCTCCTTACACCCTTCCTGATGTCAATAAAATCATTTTATCACAACCAAAACTTGTGGCAAATCTGTGTCCCAGTACTGCAGAAAGTTAACTTGCATCCTAAACCACACCTGCTGACACACACACAAAGTACAAGATAGATACCTACAGTGCAGTACAAGTCAAATTTTTCATAAGATCTCCATATTGGCCACAAATAACAAAATGGAAACCTTCACCATTACATACTGATAATAATGATGATGACAAGAGATTCCCAAGAAACTGACATTACATTATTTTTAAACTGTTTAGTTAGGGAGTTATTATTGAGTTCAATTGTTTATTGCAACCCAGAGAAGAATTACCATGAATACTAAAACTTTACTTGATGACTTGGGTATGAGGTGGCTTTGTTACAAGTAGCTATTTTGATGGAGAAATTAATCAAGTCTAACTAAGTGCAAATCTAATTATCAACAGTGCATTGATTATTGTACAACTACATCCCCTCTCTCTCTCTCTCTCTCTCTCTCTCTCTCTCTCTCTCTCTCTCTCTCTCTCTCTCTCTCTCTCTCTCTCCCTTTCTTTATCTTCTTCTTACCATTTATATTCTTATTTTGCCTTCTTTTTATCTTTCTTATTTACTTTAATCTCGCAGCATCCTTTCCTCTCTTTGCCTCATTTCTCTTCTCTCCTGATTCCTCCTCCTCTTTTCTTCCTGCTTCTGCTCTTCCATCACTCAATGTCTCTTCTTCATTTCCTCAGATCTGTACGGGACAAGGAAAATAAATAAATATACAAATATATATACACCTACAAAGAGCAAGGGTGTTTAAGAATTGAGGGGGAGTTTGAATACACAGGGTTATATTATTCTCAATTTTACAAGGTGAACTGGTATAGAAATGTTAACTTTCTCTCTCTCTGTGCATCCATACAATGAATATTTTCTACAGTGCTGGTAATATCAACAAGCGACATCCATAATTGTAAAAGGCTACATACTTTTACTCATCTATTTCGTTTACTTATTTCTTTTTTATAATGTAGTTGGTAAAAAATACGAGGAAAGCGACAAAAAAACCTCACTGAGGCAAAACTCTCACAGTTAAATAGATAAATCAGCCAAGACTCAAGGAAAATTATATGATGATGATGATGACAGACAATAAACTTACCTGGAGTTCACATTATGATGACTATCTCTTGCATATTCATCAAAAGCAGTGATGGTGATCCCATGTTTTAAGGTGGGAATCTTGAAGTACACACTATGGACGCACACACGCCACAGCCAAGGCCGTCAGTCAGTCAGTCAGTCAGTACCACAAGCTAATAGTATCCTCAGGTGTTTGAGAGCCTCGGCCAGGACAGAGGACCTCCACCATCACCCTGCACAAAAAGGAACATTAAAGATGTATCCTATGGATAAAATAATAATTGAAATGCCAAGATATACACACTTAAACACACTCTAACCTAACCTAATCTACACTCAAAAAACGCACTCAAATACACCCAAAACGCACTCAAAATACATCTTTCACACCAAAACGTACTTAACCTAATCAAACACACTCAAAAACAGACAAAACGCACTCAAAAACAGACAAAACACTCAAAAACAGACAAAACGCAAACAAACACTCAAAACACATAAAACACATACAGAACCCCACCAAACTCTGACCAAATCTAACCTAACCTAACTACCATTATAACACCATTATAACAAAAAAAAAAACAAAAAAAAGACACGCAAAAAAACGTATGAAATGAAAACACTTTAATTTCGTCACTAAACTTAACGTAATCCTTAAAAATAAACAGAAAAATAAGTTAATTACAATGCTCCTAACCTAACGTAACCTAATTCCTAAAAAAAATAAAGAAAATAAGTAAATTACAATATTCCTAACCTAATACGACCCTAACCTAATAAATCCTTAAAAATAACCCATAAAAAGAGTTAATAACAATAATTCTTACCTAAAACAGTGAAAAGCCCTTTAAAATTCCTTAAAAACACCTAACCTAATATAATCCTTAAAAATAATCCCACAAAAGAATTAATAACAACAATTCTAACCTAAAACAGCAGAAAACCCTTAAAAATTCCTTAAAAACACCTAACATGTTATAATCCTTATAAATAAACAAAAAAAAAACTAAACTAAACTAACCTAATCTGATTTAACCATCATCCGAGCCTAAAAAAGTGAAAAATCCTTAAAATCCTTTAACAATTCCCTAAAAAACACCTAACCTAATTCAATCCTGAAAAAAAATAAAAAACCCTAATCTAACCTAACCTAATCTGATCTAACCTTAATCCAAACTTTAAAAAGCGAAAAACCCTTTAAAACCTCTAACCTCATTTAATTCTGAAAAAAAAACCTTAACCTAATCTAATCTAATCTAACCTTAATTTGAACCTAAAAAAAACAAAACAAAAAAACAAAAAAATCCTAACCTAATATAATCCCTAATTCAATCCTGAAAAAAAAAAAAATAAATAAACTAACCTTAATCCGAACCTAAAAAAAAAAGCGAAAAACCCTTAAAAATTCCTTAGAAAACACCCAAACCTAATTTAATCCTGAAAAAAAATAATAAATAAAAAAACCTAAACTAACCTTAATCCGAACCTAAAAAAGCAAAAAACCCTTAAGAATTCATTAAAAAACACCCTATCCTTATATAATCCTTAATAAAATAAACAAAAAAAAATCACCTTAACCTAACCTAATCTGATCTAACCTTAATCTGAACTTAATCTAAAATAATCACCTGAAGTAAGTATGGTGTTCAATGCAGACCTTCCACAGTCTCTTAGCTGCCCTGTGATTGGTCAGTTTGAACCCCACAGTACTCTCGAAAGTCTTAAATTCTCTCCCGGCCGTATCTTGATGAAGAAATTAGACCGCTTGTGAGATATCTTCAAAATCTTGGGTCACGGAAATCGGTTGATACGAAATCTGTAGAAAAAGTGAGCTAGCTTTAATTTTGTGGTAAATAGGGCAATGCAGTTTGTGTGGGTGTCTGCGGGGATGGTTGGTCTATGTGTACACCAAGTTTCACATACATAGGTGTTCTGTGTGCAAAGTTACACATATATGAACTTTGTGGTGCACAAAAAAATTCGGGTTTCTGACTATTTTTTAAGTATAGAAGTTAAGAGAAAATTAGAGATATCTTTAATTTGAGAGAGAGAGAGAGAGAGAGAGAGAGAGAGAGAGAGAGAGAGAGAGAGAGAGAGAGAGAGAGGTATGGTCATGTGCGTAAATGATTTCTAAACCCACGAAATAAAAAAAACCCTCTTAACCTTAACCTAATATTTTCCCCCCCTCCTAAACCCACCTTCCTAACAGTAGCCGCTTCAATATGGCCCACATCAGGGAAGGCAAGAAGGTTAGGGGCCATTTTAGTGAGTCTGGCGGCCACGAGGCAAGCAGCGGCCGTCACCACACACTGGAACCAAGTGACAAACAGTGGTGTGTCCGTCTTGCCGCCCACCGAACCACCACCCAGCAGTGTCTTGTTCACAAACACCATGGAGATTGACACTACCCTGCGAAGGAAAGAGAGAGAGTAATTTTCTTCTTGTTTCTGTTTCTTCCTACTTCTCTTCTTTGGCAAATGATCTCTTTTCTTCAATCACACAGAGACTACAACTATAAAATAAACAAGCAAAACACACAGAAAAACCCACAACTAACCAGTGAAAACAAAAATACAATAAATAAAATAATACTTGTTGTGAAAGAGACAAACTTCACCTAACCTAATTAAACTTAACCTAACCTTATTAAAACTAAAAACGAAATAAACAAGCTAAACACACAGAAAACCCCACAACTAACCAGTGAAAAAAGTAATAATAAAAAAAATAATACTTGTAGTGAAAGAGAGATACTTCTCCTAACCTAATTAAACTTAACCTAACCTTATTAAACCTAATTAACAAAATAAACGAGCAAAACACGCAGAAAACCCAATAACTAACCAGTGAGAAAAATGAAAGGATAAATAAAATAATAAAACCACAAATAAGGCCAATACAAAAATGGAAAATAAATAAATAAAACCCAATACAGAGAAGGTCCATAAGAAGCCAATACAGAAATACATAAAAAAAAACATAAAAAATACAACCAATACATAAGCACAGAGACACAGAAAACCACCACAAATAACCAATACATAATCCTAATACCTTCCCCTCCCAAAATCAGCTGATCGAGAAAAACATTGCATCATTGCCTCACATCCCCTATTTAGACCCCAATGGTGGCCTTTCAGTGGGGTTATTTAGCAATTTCCCGTGTCTGTATAGCTTGTGTGTTGGTTTGAGGTGGTGTGTGGTAGAGAGAAAGGTCGATAATGGCTTACAGGAGAAGTATTCATCTTGCTAGCTGGCCTGTGTCTCTCTCTCTCTCTCTCTCTCTCTCTCTCTCTCTCTCTCCCTCGTAAGAATATGGTGGTGGTCAGTGGAGGACGTTTTCGGATCTTGATTTGACTCTTTTTGTCGAGATGATCTTTTTCCCCACAAGGGCGTGATGCTATGGAAGAAAAAGATATGGTAAGTTAGTTTTAATACGTTTCTATGGTTTAAAAAGAGGATAAAGTAGGTTTTTACAAAGATGTGATATATTTAAGCTGCTTTCTCTCATGTACAGTATATATTTCGGCTTCCATCAATAGTTGAAAGAAAACAATATATATGAAACAGACAGACAGAGAAAGAGAGAGACACATAGACACATTGGTTATGGTTATTACATTTAGAAATAACAAGAGTACTATAGCAGTTTTCAGTGGCATTTTGTGGAAGAAAATGGAAATGATTTCATTAGGTGCCGCAACAGCTTAGGTCATATGCAAGGATATTAGACTTCTTGGTCATATGGCACCACTAGACACACACACACAATCATTGTGTCTTGCTGATGGAAGAAAGGATAGAATTTATGACCGAATAACAACAACTTTACTTTCAAATCTTAGGTTACGTTAGAAGTCCAACAGTAAAGAGAACATAATCATTAAGAAATAAACAAGGCAGCAAATAGTTTACCTTCTCCTTGGCTGTCTCGCCACGGCCCAGCAGCTGGCTAGTCACGGGGAACTGAAAGGACGGTGGAGGAGGCGCTGAGGCAGATGAGAAGCATATTAACAATGTTGATAAGTAAACAATATTCACACAGACAGCTGATTCTGATACAACACAAGAAAATACAAGGGAAGCTGCAAGAAGACATCAGATCTGCAGGTGGAAGGTCCTGCATCAAACATAAATATACCGATATATTTCCACCTCTCATCTCCAGCCTATTGACTCAGCACTCACTCACACACACTCACACACGCACGCACGCACGCATGCAACACACACACACACACACACACACACACACACACACACACACAAACACGGTAAACATACAGTAAATCATGATATAATATGCTAGATAAAGAGTCAGAAGGCAAGGGAGCAGGGCCCGCCATTATGACGTCACAGCTGATGACGTCACAGCCTAGCCCCGTGCTCTAAGTTGACTGTCTATATTTACGTACGTATTTTAGGGGAGACCATTTTAAAAATGACCTTTCGAAAAAACGCTTTCAGACCAAAGATTTGGCCATATTCCGGCTGGATAAATACTATAACTAATTCCCAAAATACAAACAAACTCTAAACAACAGTAATTGTAAAGAATTTCCACTAGAAAAGAAGTATTTTATAAAAATATGACCCTTTTTAAAACTCGTTAAATACTCGCTCACTATCCCTTGAAAGAAACCAAAAACCACTTCAAAAGACTGGACTAGTTATTTTCAATTATTTTCAACACTTTGGAGTGAGTTAGAGGCAGAA
>CM035218.1:1487093-1505446 GCA_020233015.1 Callinectes sapidus
TCTCTCTCTCTCTCTCTCTCTCTCTCTCTCTCTCTCTCTCTCTCTCTCTCTCTCTCTCTCTCTTATCCCTCACCTTTACTCTCTCTAATAATCACACTGCATCCCTTCTCCCCTCCCTTTCTATCTCCCCACGTGTCTATTTTTATCCCAAAACTCACTCTCTCACTTTTACCATGCCTCCTCTCTCCCCTCTCCTCCTCTCCCTTCACCTTCTCCCTTGCTAAGATTATTATTGCTGTTACTTTCTGAACCTTTGCAGTCTGAGAGAAACCTGAAATATTAATGTCACAAGTAAAAAAAAAAGAAAAAATTGGGTGTTATGTACTTCTAATTAACACAAAAGCATCGTTTTCTTTATTCCCTTTTCTGTTGT
The DNA here is from genome assembly GCA_020233015.1 of Callinectes sapidus. Lineage (NCBI taxonomy): Eukaryota > Metazoa > Arthropoda > Malacostraca > Decapoda > Portunidae > Callinectes > Callinectes sapidus. The sequence continues at coordinate 1,487,467 of CM035218.1, forward strand.
TGTGAAATGTAATGAGGCAGGAGACGGAGGGAGAAAAGGAGGGAAGAAGGGAGGAAAGGAAGGAAGGAATTATTAAAGGAAGGAAGGAAGCGAAGGAGTGAATGAATGAAGGAAGGGAAGGAAGGAAGGAAGGAAGGAAGGAAAGCGAAGAGACAAAAGGATGGAAAAAGAAATAGGAGAGGAAAGAAATGGATGAAGGATTTTAAAATAGTAAATGAAAGGAAAGAGAAAAATAAAGAAATGACAGATAAAAGACGAAATATTTTTTCCTAAATGTGAATAGAAACATAAATTCACAAAAAAGTAGAAAAGAGTATATGTGGGAAGATACAGATGATAAGAGGAAAATATAGGAAAAAATAAGGAAAAGAAAAGAAACATAGATGGTAAAAGAAAAATATGTAGACATGAGAAGATAAAGGAAAAAAATATACAAAGCGAGAGAAATAAGCAAGAGTGTGTGTGTGTGTGTGTGTGTGTGTGTGTGTGTGTGTGTGTGTGTGTGTGTGTGTGTGTGTGTGTGTGTGTGTGTGTGTGTGTGTGTGGAGGAAAAAGAAAAGGTGTTAGGCAGAAGGTTAAGAGAACAGGTGTCACGGTCTGTCCCAAGAGTCCCCTAAACTTTTCCTTGTGGTGTGTGTGTGTGTGTGTGTGTGTGTGTGTGTGTGTGTGTGTGTGTGTGTGTGTGTGTGTGTGTGTGTGTGTGTGAAATATGTAAGGTACGTATATATAACTTTAAAGAAAATAAATAACAAGATTAAAAAAAATGACAGTTTAAAATCATGATAGAAAATTATAATGATTAATAAATTATGAATATAGTTTTAATACTACAGCAGATTCTTATCCATACATCGCTGAAAATAACAAACACAAGCGAAAATATTAATTAAATACATACAATAACATCAAACAAAATAAGAATACAAGGAAGCAAAAAACAAAGATTCTTATCCATACATCAATGAAAAATAACAAAATATAAGCGAAAATATTAGTTAAATATACACAATAACATCAAACGACAAAATAAAAACAAAATACAAGGAAGCAAAAATAAAGACAAATAAAGACGAACTAGCAACACTGAATTTCACACATCAGCTGACGGCGCGGTGGTGCCATCTGTTGCCGTGCTGTCAAGATGTCTCGTAAATCACCCTTTAGTACTCTCCCCGCCCCTGCAGCTGACCACCCGCCACCACAATAATGGATACTCAACACACACACACACACACACACACACATAGCTTATTCCTTCATTTCGCTCTATACAAACTAATGTACATTTTTCGTGATTATCTTACTGCTATGAATATTTAGATCAGGAAATGCTGCTGAATATAAAACAAAAACATTATCTTTACGTCTGATTAGCTGTGAGACTCTCGGTAATACGCAAAACATGTAAAATAACAGTAATAAGCAGAAAAAAATAACGCCCGAAGCCTAATAGTAATAGTAACAGTAGTAATAGTAATAATAGTAGTAGTAGAAGCCTATTACGTTACAAAAAGCATATTATATAAAGCAATTTTAATGTGAATAACCACTTTCACCACGAATTGCAGTCTGAGGAGGAAAACACACACATAAACCAAGTGAAACTGCATATTAGACACTAAAACATCTTCCTCACTTACGAGAAAAATAAAACACTGCACATCACACAATATTACTTGGAATTCCTAGCAGTGGTGCATAGATAGTAACCGTATTTCACCTTTACACAAAAAATACACACCCCAATCCTCAGTTCATGCTGTATAATGCATAAAGTTAGCAAGGTTCCTGAGATTGCAGCAGCTTAGGGCAAGAAGTTTTGTGGGTTAAGTTTCAAAACAGCTCTTGACTCATGCCAGCGATAAATAAGTGTGCAATGGGCCACGCAGTTCGTATTCTCTAACATTGGGCGGCTTCTCGGGGCTACTTAACCCCTTCAGTGCTATGACGCATCTTTACCATTAGTTTGGGGTGTGATTAGATGATTTCATTAATATTAGCAAAGATTTTTGAGAAGATTAATGAGTCTTTACTATTTCAATCCTCTCATAAGTTTCTGAAGTTGTATAAAGAGCAGAATGGATATAAAAAAAATCATGCTATTGAAGAGGTTAAGGTATTATGATGTAAATATAGCCTAATAATGTCCACAGTGACTTATTACTGTGGGAAATATGAAGGAACCACTGTCACCAATAAATCAGTAAGTCCTCCCCACAAGTTCAACCACAAAATACGTTAGTTAACCTTAAACACTCCATAGAGAACAAGATCTCGACATAAACAACCACACGATACTCATATTCCAGCTGAACCATACTTACTTCTGTGTCTATCTGTCTGTTGTGGGATATTGTGAAGTAAATCTAGCCTAGTGATGACCAGATCGTGACTTATTCATTAGGAAAACATTGTCTCTTCAAGTTGTGATGTGCGTAATGAAGAGAGCAGTAACATTAATAAACCAATAACTCCCCCCACACATTATAATACAGCCACAAAACACTAGTTAACCTTCAACACTCAATACAAAACCAAGATAACGACTTAACAAACCACACACACTTTTTTTGCGTAAGAGAGGGGAAGCTGGCCAAGGGCAACAAAAACACCGAATTTAAAACCCAACAATTTGCCACTCCACTCCCTTTAAGAATATTAGCCCCAAAATGAACAAATGACAACCCTAACTACTTAACCTGAACCATACTTAGATGTTTGCAGGTGAATGGATCTTAAACTACCATTACCTACCTGTGCAGTTATGACGGCGGGAGACCAAGTCACTTTGGTGGTGATGGCGACCCTGCTGGCCGCCACCACCACCACCACCAAGGCCAGCAAACTCGCCGGCCAAGTAGGAGGCGCTGGAGGAGGCTTCGGTGGTGGTGATGGAGGCGGTGGTGGTGCTGGCGGATCGTATAATAGCGGTGGTGGCAATTCCCTGGACTTTGGACAACCTTCGGGGCAAGATTTTGGCTTCACACACGTAAGTAATGAGTCACCAACACTTCGCTAGTCAACTGGTCTGTTTTCCCGTGTCTCGTCTCCATGGCTTGTTTCTGCTGCTTCCCCAACCTGTCTCCTTCACTGATTCACCATTTTCATCCTCATTTTTCCCATTATGTATCAGAAATCTCTTTAATACACTCTCACCCTTTGTTTTTCGACGGGCTGGCGCCGGCAAACTGTTTGGCGCCAAAAAAAACACTGCCAGTCTTATTTAAGGGATTTTTACTCCAGATTGAATTTTTGTTTATGTTTTGGCGTTATAAACTTTGATTGAGGCTTAGAAATAATTTGTGGATGTAAACTTGGAGTAAACATTTTCAGCAGCTATTGTATTTTGAAAAACAGTCCTTGTTGTGAGATAAGATACTCGTAAAAGCACCGAATAGATGCCAGATTGTGCTTTTCACCCGGAATTTCAACGTTTGAGTTAACTTTACCGTTTTATTGTTTCCCACACGTTAAAAATAGACGTATTGGATGAATTATCTTGCCTTCCTCAGCGTTTTTTTCCAAGATATGCATGGCAAGCCTAGTGTAGTGATGATATCCACGATATAACCACATCAATCTAGATAGACACACAGGAACTGAAGAATTGCATAACATTGTCAGATACGTAAATACCGAACGAATAACAAAACACGTCATTCCAATCACTACTCAATTTACGTTACTCTCTCATTTTTAATCGAGTTTTTTTCACCAAACAAGTACTGATTTTTTTTCTCTTCCACAGGTACAACGAGTCAGTCCACCTGTTATTCCTATACCAGGTGGAGGAGGAGGAGGAGGAACTAGTGTCGTATACAGAGCCCCTGGAGGAGGAGGAGGAGGAATAGGTGGAGTGCAAAATGTTAGTCCTCCTATCATTCCTATTCCGGGAGGTGGAGGTAACTACGGAGGAGGTGGAGGTGGTGGAATAGGAGGAGGAGGATCAGGAGGAGGTGGTGGAGGTCACGGAGGAGGAATAGGAGGAGGAGGAGGTGGAGGTCACGGAGGAGGAATAGGAGGAGGAGGAGGTGGAGGTCACGGAGGAGGAATAGGAGGAGGAGGTGGAGGTCACGGAGGAGGAATAGGAGGAGGAGGAGGAGGAGGAGGTAGCATCGGTGGAGGAGGAAGTGGAGGAAATGGAGGAATAATAGGAGGCCTTTACGGAACACCAAATGGAGGTGGAGGTGGAGGAGGGGGTGGAGGAGGAGGAGCATGTAGACCAAACATTCAAGTCTCAGTAGTGACAGCCACGCAGTTCATTCCCACTACCCTTGTGAGCACCAGAACACGAGCCATTCCCACTACAATCTTCAGAGAGATCACCCACACACGCATCATTCCCACTACTCTTGTCTCCAGGGATGTCATCACCTCCTTCCAGCCTCCAGTGGTGCAGACACGGACGCAGGTGAGTGAATGTGAAGCATCCCTGTAAAATCTTCCATCCTTCTTTCATTTATATTTTCTCAGGTTTGGTTATGGTGTAATCAGAGGGTTTGATTCATTAGTGTGGTGTTGGAATTTGTTGAATTAGTGATATATTGGAATTTAATGTTTATTTTGTTTATTTATTTATTTGTTTGTCTACTTTTTTATGTTTATGATTGGTTGTTCTTTTAACTTTTGTTTTATTATGTTTGTGGTTCTGAGTTGATAAATAGGCAATGGATGGAAGTGGACAACAGATACATAGAAGAAGAAAATACGAAGAAAAAGAGGAAAAATAACAATATTACACCACACCCCACACAACCCCCCCACCAAAAAAAAAAAAAAAAAAAAAAAAAAAAAAAAAAAAAAAAAAAAAAAAAAGAAAAAAAAAAAAAAAACAAAACCTTCCTTGTCCATTTCCCTTTACCTCCCATCACCTTCCCTTGGGTCCCGTCACTTTCCCTTAACATTTCCCCATCCTTCCCTTCCCTTCCCCATTACCACCATCTCCCCCCATCACCCCTCATTCTCTCTCTCTTCCATTGCAGCTTCTAACAGAGACCAAATACGTGACGCGGGCGCAGATCCTCACGGACACGCAAATCCTGACACAGACGCAGTTCCAGAGAGTGACAGAGACCTCGTTCAGCACTCGAGTCCAGTTGTCCACCACTACCCTCGTCTCTGTGGTCACCAGGACGGAGCAGAATAACCAGGTGAGAGAGAGAGGGAGAGGGAGAGAGACTTGTATCTGAATCTTTATCTTTGTATTTTGTTTCTCTCGGTCGCTCTGATACAAAGGATAGATAGGTTAGGTGAGTAGATAGATTGGTAGATAAGTAAATGAAGATAGACGGTGGGAGAGAGAGAGAGAGGTTAAAGTTGTTGTTGTTTATATTTTATTTCTCAGGTGTTCTTCTCTCGTGAGTTACAAAGAGTAGATAGGAAGGTGAGTAGATAGGTATGTAGATAGATAAAGATAAAGAGTGAGAGAGATAGTTAAGATTTTTATGCCTTTTTTACGTCCTTGTATACCTGTTATGGACTTTCCTTCTCTCCCTTTCCCCTTTCTTTTCTGCCTTTCTCTTTCTTCCCTCTCTTTTCCTCCCTTTTCCTCTCTTCATACCTCTTCCTTTTCTTCTCTCTAGTTCTCTTTCGTCCGTCTCTCTCTCCCTTTCCCTCCCTCATTGCCCTTTCTTACCTCCCTTTTCCTGACGTTCCTCTCTCTCCCTCTCCATTAATTTCCTACCTCCTCCTTTCACCGTATTATCACTCTCTATCCATTTTCACTGTCCTTCCCTATTACCTCCCCCCTCCCTTCCTACCCCCTGCCATCCCTTTCCTTTCCTCCTCGTAACCACCTGCCTTTTCTGCCCATTAAGTCATTATTACCTCTCTAAATATTATCATCATCCCTTTACACGTCGTTCTCTCTTCCTCATTCACCATTCATTCTTAATACTTCACTTTATCATCTTTTTATCTCTTCATTTTAGTTTTTTTCTCTTTTTATCTTAGTTGTTATATCTCTATTATCCTTTTTTTACCATTTTCTTATACCTCATCTATCTTCTAATTCCCCTTTTCTCTATTTTTTCCGTCTCTTCTGCTTGTCATTCCTTTTCTCTCCTCTCCCTCTTCACTATCCATTTTTTCAACTTTCTTCGTCTCTTTCCATTCCTTTTTTGTTGCTTTTTCCTTCATTCCTCTTATCTTAAGCGCATTCCCTCTTGTATTCCAGATATTCGAGATTTTGTTGTTCTGCTTTCCTATTCCAGGCACAAAAGCAATGCTATATTACATTCCAGGCCTTATTTCTTGTTTTTCTCCCCCATTCCAAGCACAGATAATTCCAGACCACAATCCCGGTCTCACCTCTCTTGTTTTTCTCACATTACAGATACAGACACAATTCCAGACTACATTCCAGGCCTTATTTCTTGTTTTTCTCCCCCATTCCAGGCGCAGATAACTCCAGACCACATTCCAGGCCTCACCTCTTACTCTTTTCTCCCATTCCAGATACAAACGCAATTCCAGACAGTGTTCCAGACCCGCACGGAGACCCAGCAGCTGACCAGGACTGAATTCCAACCCACTTATTTCACCCAGACCCTCACGTCACACTTCCCTGTCACCCAAACTTCCGTCGCCACGCAGAAAGTCTATGTCACCGTCACACAGACCGTCACAGCGCCTAGTACTTGTGGTGGTGGTGGTGGTGGTGGTGGCGGCGGTGGTGGTTTTAGTTATGGCTATCAGTAATTTTCCTTTTTTTCTCTTTCTTTCTTTCTTTTGTGTGTGTTTTTTAGAGTAAGTGATATTTTGTGTTGTTTCTTTTTCTTTTGTTCTTATTTTCTTTTTTTTATTTGTCCGTCTGTTCTTTTTTTTCTCCGTTTTCTTTTGTTCTTTCTGTTGTGTGTGTGTGTGTGTGTGTGTGTGTGTGTGTGTGTGTGTGTGTGTGTGTGTGTGTCATGTTTACTCTGTTTCTTTCTCTGTGTGTCTTTCTGTCTGTCTGTCTGTGTGTAGTTTACTTGGTGCGCTTTTTTTGTATAATCTTTTTATTTATTCTCTTTCTCTTTCTCTGTGTCCTAAGGCGAAAATGAAAGTGAGTAAAGTAAAGTGCAATAATTTTGGTAAAAGGTGTTTTCTTTCGTATTCTTTTTTTTTCCTTTGTTTCCAAGAGTATGTGAAAGTGTTATCATCATCATCATCATCATTACCATCATTATCATCATCATCATCATCATCATCATCATCATCATCATTGTTATCACTGTCACCTTCAACATTGTCAGCAAATAGAACAACTATATTAGCATTTCCAGAGAGAGAGAGAGAGAGAGAGAGAGGGGGGTGTTACGAAAGAAGGAAAAAAGAACATCCCAGCGGAAATTATTGGTATAGCGTCCCCAATGTGAGAGAGAAAGAAAAAAAAAAGTTAATACGTCAGAACTGGAAATATTGGTGACGAAACACACAAAAGGAAAAAAAAATACCCAATAGAAAATAAGAAAGTAATCCACACTGTTGGCAAGTTTATGAAGCTGTTTGTGCGTTTTTGGGGAGCGAATATTGAAGAAAAAAAGACGAAAAGTATTATATTGAGCGTTACAACAGAGAGAGAGAGAGAGAGGGGGGGGGGATTGGGAGGGGGAAAGATTAGAGAATGGAATGACCTTGAAACAATACTTAACTAACTTCTGACCAACTTAGAATTAGAAAAGACAAAAGTTATAATCCTAACTAGTCAAACTTTCATGCTTATCCCCCCCTCACCCCCCACATCTCCCTCGTCTTCATGCCTCCTTGCCTCTCTCCTTCCGTCTGCCTCTCTCCTTCCGTCTGCCTCTCTCTCTCCCTCTCTCCTCTCCTTCCCAGAATCCCTACGGCCACCCCTCCAGCGGGAAGTGCCTCCGCCGCCCTTCACCCAGGTGGTAATTACCTGTGCGTGTGTGTGTGTGTGTGTGTGTGTGTGTGTGTGTGTGTGTGTGTGTGTGTGTGTGTGTGATCATTTTCCCTTGCTCAATATTGTTCACTGGATGTTGCTGTTATTTATTTTTTGTGTGTGTGAAGATAAAACACACGCACGCGCACACACACACACACACACACACACACACACACACACACACACACACACACACACACACACACACGAGCAAAACAAAACCAAAAGAAGCGTTCAAAATCACTGTTATTCATCAAACAAAACGGACAAAACAAGACAAAAACAACAACAATTAATCCTTTTCAATTGCCAGCTCAAACCTAAGAGAAAGAAAAAAATAGAAAAGATAGATATGAAAACTAAAGGAAAAAATTAACCAATACAAAAAAAAAAAAGAAAAAGAAAAACAAGAACAAGGAAAAGACAAAGAAAAAGAAGAAGACCCCAAACAACCCTAAAAACTTAACCCCCAAAAGCCAACCCTTTCAACAACCTCTTCTTCCTTGTCAGGGCTTCGTAGGCATGATAGAAAGGACCATAAACAGGAACACCATAACTCCCTGACGAAGCACTGTAGGAGGGAGAATACTCCTGACCACTTACGAAGGTACTAGTGGGCTGTGAGTAATCGTATCCTACACTGGTGGGCTTGGGAATGAGGAGGGGCGGGCAGGAGGGCGTGACCTGCTGGGTGACGGTGGTGGTGATGTATGTGGGCTGGAATTGAGTGCTGTAAACTGTCTGGTAAACTATCCTGGTTTGCGTCTCCGTGCGGTAGTCTGTGACGCGGGAAGTGACGACCTGTGGAGGGTGTGAGGTGCGGTTATTAAGGGGACAGGGGTTGTGGGGTGTGATGTGACGTAAGGGAGAGGGAAGGAGAGGAAGGGATAAGGAATGAGGAGAGAAAGGGAGTCAGGTAGTGGAGAATAAAGTATGTGATGAAGGAAAGAGGAAAAAAAAAAAAAGTTGTCTCTCGTTTCGTTTTATTTATCAAGGCCTTTTGTAGTTTACTGTCTCATTCATTCATTCATTTGCTTGTTTGCTGATTCATTCTTACATTCATTCATCCGTTCATTTATCTACAAATACATTCATTCATTCATTCACTCATTCGCTGTTTTCTGCATTCACTCACTTCCCTCCCCTCATACTTCATCAACTCCCCTCTCACCCACTGACTCACTGAAGGAAGCGTGTGGGACGTCACTCACCTGTGTCTGAAGGCGCACCTGTGTTGAGGTGACCACCTGCTGCTGATAGCGCGTGGAGGTGCGGTACACGGTGGTGGGCACCACTGATGTCACTATGTTTGTCTGTCGGGAGAGAGAGAGAAAAAAAAAGAAACGTAAAGTAAACAGATAAATCAACAAATTAATAGAAGACAATGAAAGGACTGATAAAAGGTGCAAACATGTTGAGGGTTGGTGTCTTACCTGTGTAATCGCGGGCAGGGTGATGTAGGAGGTCTGCAGCGCCGTCTGTATCTGTGTGGCGGTGTACCGCTGCACCACTGTGGTGGGTACGGTAATCTGTTTGACGCACACACACGAACAAACATTATTCACCACTGCTATCATTTTCATTCATTTCTTCAGAGCATGCATTTTTTTTTCCCTTACTTTTATCATCATCATTATAAGCAACAGCCAACCCTCACCCGTGATATAGAGGTGGACACCACCAATTCCCTGGAGGTCACCACCACTGTCTGTGCCTCGCACGTCCCCTGGGATGATCCCTCAGGCTTGAACTCCTCCACCGGTAACTCGTACAGGCCTGGAGGGGGGGGGAGGGAAGAAGGCCGGTGGTCACACGTGTGGCGGGAGGGAAAGTGTAGGCAAGGACAGAAGGGAAACAGACCACGGTGTTATGAAAGAAGAAAAGGAGCTGAATTATTGTCAGTGGTCAGTGGTCCCCCGGGCACACCTGCACCGCCAGCCACTCACCAGTAACGCGAGGCGCCACGTCCTGCACCAGCACGGTGACCCTGTCATCCCGGGAGGCGGGGGGCCCGGTGGGTAGCGGAGCGGGAGGCGCGGCCAGGGGCAGCTGGGAGACGGGAGGGATGGGCTGACCAAAGGGAGGGGACAGGCCCTGGTTGAGGGGGCTGGTCCGCGGGTCAAGGTCATATTCAAGTTCTGGCTCATGCTCGAGGTCAAACTCAGTGTTCTGGTTGGGCAGCAGCACGGACAGTTTCTCAGGGCTGACATTCGTCGGCGCCACCGTCAGCAGTGCCAGCACCGCCAGCAGGCAGCTTGTCAGGTTCCTGGGGGAAGAAACGTGTCAGATCTTTCCGTCTATTCCCAGAGATACTGACCTCTCGCCAACACATGACAGAGGGCTGCCAAGGTCACCGTGGCATTGGCATGGGACGCACAGCGGGCGGCACAGCGGTATGCACTGCCTGTGGAACTCGCCGGCCGCCAGACTCGCGACCTGCAAGACTCTGACTCCTCAGCTCTATAGCATTCTCCATCCTACTTAGAAATATAAGCACTGGCAGGGTCTGCGGCGGGCATGTGACCAAGGAACACCCCGGGACTCACATCGTGCAGGGGGGAGCAGGAAGACTACCAGGATGAGGAGGATGAGGAGGAGGCGGAGGAGACTTGACGAGGTGTGTGGATGCACTGAGGGACGAACTGGAAGTCTGCCCCTTATACCCTTGGCTGTCCCCGTCTGGCCGGCTGCCCTGGGGGTGTCCAAAGGGCCTGTTCATCCTCTTTGTCCTGTCCGGCAAGCTTCCCTCCCTCTCCCTCTCCCTTTCCCTCTCCTCCCACTTTCTCCTCCTCTTGCTCACCTTTCCCTCTCCTTCCTCGTCCAATCTGCCTTCCACATCTGCTTCTCACTCTCTCACTCTTGTTTATAGCTCTCCTCCTCCTCCTCCTCCTCCTCCTCCTTGTCATTTCCGCGGTGTTGATAGCCCTCTCTCTCTCTCTCTCTCATTCCTCCAGGCGGCGACCGAACACGTGTAGTTTCCGTCATATTCCATCAACACTTTGGTCATCGTAATCAAGGGAGTGACAAGTAACAAATCGCCTCCTGAAGGTGTGATGCTTCCCTCATGTGCCGGCAGGTGGCTCTTCTGCCTTGCCTCGAGGGGCGTGTCTTGGTGAATTCATTGTCTATTAACTTCTTAACGGCCTGAGTATATAAGTGTCTCCTTGTGGGTGGATATCTTAAGGAGGAAGTAAAGAGGGAGGGAGGGACGATACAAGGAAGGAAAGATAAGGGAGGATATGAATGGAGGGAAAGAAAGGGAGGAGATATACGTGAAGGAAGGAAATGCGTAAAGGAAGAGAGGAAAGATGGAGTGTGTAGGAGGGAAGGAAGGAAGATAAGAGAGAGAAGAAAAGAAGAAAAGAAGGAAGAAGGTAAGATAAAGTAAAGAAGATAACAGAGAAGGAAGATGAGTAGAGGAACGGGGGGAAGAAAGATACAATGAAATAAAATAGAAGAAAGGAAGATGAAAGGAAAAAAAATATATATAGCAAGGAAGGATTTGAAGGAGGAAAATAAAAAAACATAAATGAAAACAAGAAAGTAAGAAAGTCTCGGAAAAGAACAAGAAGAACAAGAACAATAACATTAAAATAAATTCAGGACACATACCAGATCCTTCACCACAGGATTCGTAGGATTAGCAGGACCATAAACTAAGAAAGGCAACACTTATGGTCCAACATTCCATAATTAGCAGAGAGAGAGAGAGAGAGAGAGAGAGAGAGAGAGAGAGAGAGAGAGAGAGAGAGAGAGAGAGAGAGAGAATAGAAATAAAAGAGAGATAAAAGGAAGGAAGGAAAATGAAGAGAATAAAGGAAGATAAGGTTAGGAGTAGGGAAGACTATAGCATCGTACCCATAATTCCCTTCGCCCTTCAACTTCCTGCTAAGGACACGATGACCGGTTTGGTAAGTGACCTTCCTTCGCTAATTAATGGGACACACACACACACACACACACACACACACACACATAAGAGCCATTTCGCGTTTTCTTTGACCTTTCTGTATTGTTAGTTTTCCTTTTTTTTATGCAGTGTTAAAGAATGCTTCGTATATTTTATTTAGTTTGATTTTGTTTAGTTTGTTTAGTTTTTCTTCTCTTTTTCTTTCTTTTATCAACTATTCACTTACTTTTTTCATCTTTTTATTTTATTTTATTAGATTATTTCAAAGTCTGTCGGTGTTCATCGTGTTGTGTTGAAATTAGTAGTGAGATGATGAGCTACTACTACTACTACTACTACTACTACTACTACTACTACTACTACTACTACTACTACTACTACTACTACTTAAAGAACAATTTCAAATGGAAAAGAAAGAAAATAAGGAAAAACAATAGGAATAGACTGGAATAGCTAAGTTTCCCATTAACTCGCTTCATTTTCTCTCAAAGCAGGGATAAGAGTAAACACAACCACGTGAGGCAAGATGCTCCACCACCACCACCACCACCTTCCCTTCCTCCTTCAGTTCACCTTGTTTCCTGCGTTCCTTTGGAGTGACGAGCCTGAAATCCTACTCATCATCATCTTCACCCCTAATCCTTATCTGGGAGTCACGTGAGTAGAACTTCATTAGGATATTCTGAAGAGATGAGGTGTTTGTTATGGTTTTGGAGTGATGCATATGGTGTTATGGTCTTGTATGGGGGATTCTAAGCCTCCTATTCTCTCTGCTTCACTTCAGCCATTTCAAAAGGCTTTATTTAAATTGACACGAGTTTTTTATATGGGGTTTTTATGGTTCTAGAGGCAGATTGACAAGATTTCTACATTATTAACTGGGGAAACCATTGAAAACCCAGCTTGGGAAAATAGTCGTGGTAGAGAATAAAGTGTTTGCAATACTGATCTAAGGATGTTGTTTACCTAAGCTTTCTGACTGGTGTGTTAATTGTATGGGAATGTATGGGGAGTGGGTAAGAGTATGATCATAACATTCTCTCATAAGGTAGTACACAAAGGGGACGAAATGCAGTAATTAGGTGACATACTGTTGGTGTAATGATGTTTTTAGACCGAGTGATCGTTGATGTAATGATTGTTAGTGGTGAGATGGTAGTTACTGTTAATTGGGTACCTGATCAACTACTTTGTGTTGTTACTTCAATGTTATTCCTCCATTAGCATTATTGTGCGGGTTACTGTGAATTTGGTACCTAATCAGTGGCTTAAGGATGTGCTTTATGTGTTGTTACTTCAATGCTATTCCTCCGTTAGCATTATTGTACGGCTATTCACACTTGGACGCCATTGTGACTTTGTTCTTGCGCTGTTATAATGGTAGTCGCTCTCCATAAAATAGAAATCAGGGTCTTTTTAATGTATGGTTGGGAGAGGATCAAAGAAAACACAAAACGCGTTAAATCACGTGAAAAGGCTTACCTCATACCAACACTCACCTTGGACAGCATAGGTGAAAGATACAAGATGGAGGTAATGAAAACTTCAGGTGTATTAATAAAAAGCGTTTGTAATATATTTGAGTACTAGCAACCCTACGCCAGGTGAGGCAATTAGCACCTCACCCACCTGGCGTATAGGACGGAACACACACACACACACACTTGTCACACACCTGCCATTGATTACAGGTAGAAAGACTCCAGTTGGATAAACACTGAGGGACAAAATTCTTACCGTCAGGAACCCCACACGATAACAACGAGAACAGCGCAGCCTTAACTTACTAAATATTAACAAAACTAGAAAAATATACAGTGATATAGAAAAATAGTTATACAGAATACTTAGGGTTAATACAGGGATAGATTTGTGATTATAAAGCTGCCAGTCAGTCGAGAGAGAGAGAGAGAGAGAGAGAGAGAGAGAGAGAGAGAGAGAGAGAGAGAGAGAGAGAGAGAGAGAGAGAGAGAGAGAGAGAGAGATTCCTTGATTTTTTTTCTATCTCCATCAGCCTTTATATACTTTCTGAACCTGCTAGAGCGGCTGGTAACTTTTTTATATTTTTTTTAGGGACAATAACAAACCACTTTAAACATTTTCCCTCCGGCGGGTTGTGTCGGGTGCTCCCTTCACTAAACTCCTTCAAGACGCCCTTCGCTGTGACCTCCTACAGTTGGGGAAGGTGAAAGAACGAAGGAATGATGGAGTAAGGAGAGAGAGAATGAAAGAGGAATGAGGGTGGGGTGATGAAATTGGTGTGATGGGAAGAAGAGAAAGGATTGAGAAAAGAAAGGAATGATAATGAGGGGGCGAAGGAATGACGGGGTGAGGGAACTGGAGAGAGATATGAATGGGGAATAGTTTAAGAAGGAAGTGGAGGATAATGAAGGAGAGAATATACTTAATAGTGAATAGTGAAGGAAGGATAGAAAGATCTGCGTAAGGTGTGGTTAGAAGGTTTAAAAGGGTGGAAATACATGAGAAAAGATGAAGGAAAGCAAGAAGGATATAGGAAGTAAGCAGAATGGATGAAAGGAAAGGAGGGAGAAGATAGGATGGATGAATGGATGGAGGGAAGGAGGGAAGAGGGAGATAAAAGACTATTTGATGAGATGAAAGGAAGAAATAGAATGTCATCATGTTAATCCCTTTCTCTCATTAGTCCTATTCATAACTAATGGACTGACTGACTGGCTGACTGACTGATTAAAAGGACACATAGTAGTCACAATCCTCTTCACTGACAACACCACGAAAACACTGACGGAGGCTGCTGAGAATATAAACGGAACTGACTGAATTAACTGAGAAGCTGAAATATTTCCTTGTACATTTGTTTAGACTGACAGTTTTAATGAAAGCTCTTTGGTGGAGACTAAAGATGAAGAAATAGACTGAAACTGACGGACTGACTGACTGACTGGGTGACTAAGAGAGTGGCCGGATCAGTAGTACCCAGCCATCATGGTGGAGGTTGCTGGGAAGGACTGCGCCCCACAGTTCCCTTGCACCGTCATCGTCTGCGTCACGTACGAAGGAACCTGCTGCGTTTGCGTGTGGTACTGCGCTTGTATCTTCGTGGACGTCACAGTTTGCGTCACATATTGAGGCTGGACTAGCGTTGACGTCAAAGTTTGCGTCACGTATTGAATCTGTCCTTGCCCCTGTTGCGTCTGCGTCACCGTCTGCGTTACCTGCTGCGTCTGTGTCACCACCTGCTGCTGTAGGCGGGTGGTGGTGACGGTCTGGGTGATGACCTGAGGCTGCCCCTGCGTCACGAACTGGGTCTGGGTGACGAATTGGGTTTGGGTGACGATTTGCGGGACTTGCTGGGTCTGGGTGATGTATTGTACCTGTGTGCTGAAGCGAGTCTCGGTGCTTACCTGTGGGTGGAGGAGTGATTAGGAGTAATTGCAGGGAACAGGTGTGCACGAGAAATTGCTATAAATTGTACTGTACTTTCCTTTGACGTTTTCCCTTTCTATCTCTGTCTCTGTTTGGTTTCATGTTCACTATGTGCTTTACCTTTTTATATCAATAATAATGATAATAATATTCAAAGCGCCTTTTTAACAAAACTAAACTCTAATTGACTCCACTTTTCTTCAGCATTTCCTCTTCCTACTCATCATTTTAATTTCCTTTTCTCTGTCCCTGTTTGTTTTAATGTTCACTAGGTGCTTTGATAATAATAATAATAATAATAATATTCAAAGCGACTTTTTAACTAAACTAAACTCTAATTGACTTTAACTTTTCTATATTATTTTATCTTCCCTCTCATCATTTTACTTTTTAATCACCGTTGATAATAAAGAAATTCCTACTTCAGTGTATCAACTAATTTCAAAAGCCGATCAGAGAAATAACAACTTGAAAAAAAAGATACATTACATGAAAATAAAAACCAAACTTAGTCAAAGTGAAAGAGAGAGATAAAAATGAACATGAAACAAGAAAAAAATTGACAAAAAAGTGCAAATTCATTAAGTAGAGAAAAAAAAAAAGTAAATGTAGCAGAAATTATGATAAAAAGATAGAGGAGAAAGTAATAAAAGTAATGAAATGTGATGAAATATATTAGCTTTTTCTTTAATTTTTTTCATCGCGACACTTACTTGCGTCTGGAATTGAGTGCTGGTGACGGTCTGGAACTGAGTCTGGAACTGCGTCTGGAACTGCGTCTGGAATTGCGTGGTGGTAACAGTCTGGAATTGGGTCTGGAACTGGGTCTGAATCTGCGTCTGGAACTGCGTCTGGAATTGTGTGCTGGTAACTGTCTGGAACTGCGTCTGGAACTGAGTCTGGAATTGTGTTTGGAATTGCGTACTAGTAACCGTCTGGAACTGCGTCTGGAACTGTGTCTGGAACTGTGTACTGGTGACCGTCTGGAATTGGGTCTGGAACTGAGTCTGGAACTGCGTCTGGAATTGCGTAGAGGTGACTGTTTGGAATTGGGTCTGGAATTGCGTTTGGAATTGAGTGGTGGTTTGGAATTGGGTTTGGAATTGGGTTTGCGTCTGCGTCTGCGTCACGTACTGAAGCCGCGTGTCGGTGATGTAAGAGGTGACGGTGAAGTACCTCGCTCTTGTGACGTACTGCACGTTACTCACCACCTGAGAGAGAGAGAGAGAGAGAGAGAGAGAGAGAGAGTTTATCATCCATCATACAAGAGAAACACTGTAAGCAAAAACATCCCTGTTAATAAAAGGAAGTATTTTCATAATCGAAAAAAATATGCTGACTCATCATGGCTCAGCAAAAAGTTATAACAGTAATAACAGCAATACTGGTAACTCCTTTTCCTCCTCCTCCTCCTCCTCCTCCTCCTCCTCCTCCTCCTCCTCCTCTTCCTCTTCCTCTTCCTCTTTCTCCTCCTCCTCCTCCTCTTCCCTCTCCTTACCTCAGTCTGCGTTTGAATGACAGGGGGCGCCACGGACGTCACTACCTGCTGCTGTATCACCGTGGAGGGGTAGTACTGCGTCTGCGTCACCTGAGAGTAGACTGTGGTGGGCAGCGCGCGGGTACGGGTCTGTATCACCGTCGTTGGCACAAAGCTAGTCGAAGTCAGCACGGACACTGAGGTCTGGGGGGTACACGTGGCCACAGGGTCGTTGAAGGAGTCGTCGAAGGAGGGCGTGCCGTAGAGTCCTGATGGCACTCTTGGGGTCTTTGGGATCTCGTTCACTGTGGGGAAGAAGTTGTTGTTGCTCTGCTGGGGTCTCGCCGGGCCAGGTATGGGGCGGAAGGCAGGTGGGGCAGGGGCAGGTGCCGGGGCCGCGAAGTTGTTCTGATAGGGTGTTTTAATCGTTAAATTGTTGTTGCTAATTGAGTTTCAAGGCTTATTTTTCCCTGTTTAGTCTGTCTCTTATTCGTTACAGTGACTACTACTACTGCTATCACTATTACTACTACTACTACTACTACTACTACTACTACTACTACTACTACTACTACTACTACTACTACTACTACTACTACTACTCTAGCCAGACACTAGGTAATTTAGCTTAAGCTAGGTAAGGTTATCGACGTATGAATAGATGAACAGATAGACAGACAAGTATATTAACCTAACCAACAATCAACTTTAACTAAACCAGCATTACCAACACGCTCATACCACAAAGCCTAACCTAACCAACAGCAAACTTAGACTAAACCAACATTACTAACATTCTCACATCAACAAAACACAGGAGAAGGAGGCAAACGTTTCTATGAGCACAACAGTGCCAGAACGTTTCCAAACACCCCTCCGTTAACACCGGCGCGACAGCAGCACATAAACAAGAGTCCTTACCTGCGGGGCCCCGTAACTCTGCGCGAGGCCCCCCAGCAGCTCCGGCATGGCCTCCCCCGCCGCTGCTGTAGCTAAGAGGAGCAGGAGGAAGCGCAGGAAGGAGGAGGAGCAGGAAGGAAAGGAGGAGGAGGAGGAGGAGGAGGTCATCTTGGCTTGTTTCCTTTTTAACTTGTTCACCTGAAGGAAATGAGAGGTGAAAGGTTAATTAAGTGAAATATTATTCACACGCGCGTACGCACACACACACACGCACACACACAGTTACCTACGCACACACATTGTTCTGCGTCATCATGTATTAAATATTTAATTGAGAGAGAGAGAGAGAGAGAGAGAGAGAGAGAGAGAGAGAGAGAGAGAGAGAGAGAGAGAGAGAGAG
>CM035218.1:1517131-1544631 GCA_020233015.1 Callinectes sapidus
GAGAGAGAGAGAGAGAGAGAGAGAGAGAGAGAGGGGGGGGGGTTAAAAGAGATAGGGAGCGAGAGAAAGATTTATCATCCATTCTTTTCCTATAGCCAGCTGAAGGGGAATAATAAGAGAAAGTAAAAGGACAGGTATTGAGCCCAGGTGTGCCCCTTCAGTCACAGGTAAAAGGCATTCAGTAAGTTTATAGGTAAAAGCCCTTCTAGGCCTCTCCAGGTGGGCTGCAGGAGGCCTAGGTTCATTATAGATTATGCAGTACACGTGTCTTGCATTTATTTTTTCGCTTTTTTTGTAGTTACGTGTTATGAGTTACATAAATGACCTTGCATTAGTATTTGTAACGTTTCATGGGCTTTTATTAGTGCTCTCTCTATCTCTCTCTCTCTCTCTCTCTCTCTCTCTCTCTCTCTCTCTCTCTCTCTCTCTCTCTCTCTCTCTCTCTCTCTCTCTCTCTCTCTCTCTCTCAACGCAATCGAAACAAAGTGAATGATTGCAAGGGAAAGTGTCTCGCTTGTTCTCTTTAAAACCGCCATTACTTTCTGACAAATGTACGAATCTTTCCTTCACGACCTTCCGCCATTAACCTGAAGAAATTGACCCGGGTGAGGTGGAGATGGTGAAGCTGGTGAGGTGTGAGTGAAGGGCTGGAAGGAGAGACTGGAAGAAGAAAATGCGTAGGAAAGCAACTAATCCCTGAGGACTCTACTCCTTATCGCATCCTTAAGCTTTCCCGTGACATTCCTCGACACTGTTTGATTCAGGATTATTCTTAGCTTCGTAGGATGTTTGTTGTAGGACTCCTCTATTCACCAAGGGCATCTAATCCTATCTCTTGTTTTCTTCTTCACATTTATAGGACTTTTCACGTAGCTGGAGGCGTTGTGTTGAGTTTAGGACTTCTCCATGACTCCTACGATGTTTCTTTACTTCATCTAGGACTCACCAGCTTACTAAAAAAAAAAAAGGTCTTTGTTTTCTTCCTTCGCCACTCGTAGAATCTTTGTGCCTATCCTAGATCTCCTTTTACTTCCATTAGGACCTTCTTATCCTATTTTTTTTGTCGAGAGAGAGAGGAGGGGTGGGGGCGGGGGATGAAAACAACATAACTTACTAATCCTAAAAAGAAAAAAAGTAATCGCAGTAAAAAAACAATAAAGAAAAAGTGTTATATAGTTTCAGACACTTAAGTTAATGTAGGACTCCTCTGATCAATGTAGGACTCTCTAACAGCTCTCCCAGGATCTGCATTGCGCCACATAGAGTCAGGAATCCCCTTGAAGCCACAGGAGACTCGAAACCCTTTGCCTTCAGCCCAGGGCACAAGTTGCAGGAGTTACGTCAGACTCGGCTTCTTTTCTCTTGTTTCCTGTGTTGCATGGCGGTGGTGGTGGTGGTGGTAGTGGTGGTACTTGTGTCATAATAGTGGCGGTTTTTGTATATGGTGGTGGTAGTAGTGGTGAGTAATGTAGATTGTTATTATGCTGGTGTTTTGTTTTTGTTTTTGTATAGTAGTAGTAGTAGTAGTAGTAGTAGTAGTAGTAGTAGTGGTGGTGGTGGTGGTGATAGTGGCACTGAGCGTCACACCTCCCTCACTACCCAAGGCCACCTGCTAATGACAAGCTACAGGTGACCTCCAGGCACTGACGGGAGAAGGGCGGTCAGTATTGGGTCACAGGGATTACCAAACAACGCAACTCTCTCTCTCTCTCTCTCTCTCTCTCTCTCTCTCTCTCTCTCTCTCTCTCTCTCTCGGCGGTAAGAATAAAGGATTGGAAAATGAATGAGGGAAAGGAAGGATGGGTAGGATGGGGGGGAGGGAGGGAGGGAGGCATGGGCGTGTCCTTTCCCATTGTCCTGTTTAGAAAATAATATAAATGGTTGTTTATCACGACCACCATCACCATCACCATCACCATCATCACCACCTCCACCACCATCATCATCATCATCAGTTCAAATTTATTCACGAGTGTTGTGTAATATTCATCTATCTGTGAGTCTGTCTGTTAATCTATCTGGTAATTTGCCTGTCTGTTTGCGCATGTGCACTCCGATGGAACCACACACACACATACACACACACACACACACATTTCTTCCCATCATTCCCTTGTCATTCATTCTATTATGGACGGACAGACACATGATCAGAGCCATCTCAAACCTCTTCTTCTTCTTCCCTCTCTTCCTCCTCCTCCTCTTCATTATACAGGCAGTGAGATGTAACATTACTACATACGCAAATAACTTTCACTCACATCTTCCCTCCTCTTCTCCTCGTGTTCCTCCTTCCCCTCTAACCTTCCCAGTATTGTTTAGGCCTTCGCTTCAACCATAAAACCTATCTTCCCTTCATTTTCCTCTCTTTTCATACCTTTCTCTCAAATATTTGCTAAGCTTTCATCTCTCACACACTCTCTCTCTCTCTCTCTCCCCCCCATCGCACATCCCTACGTCTTCTTAGAGTATTGACTATATGACCCCCCCCCCCCCATAGTTAAGGTGACTCCTCCCTCCCTCCCTTCTGTCGAGTCATCTCCCACCGTGGCCCCTGCAAGACCCCTGTCCCACATTCCGTTTAAAACCGTACTTTCTATGCTTCCCGCGTCTTTTTTAGCCTTTTTTTTGTAGGGTTGTTAAGTTGCTATTTATGGACTATTGTTTCTTTCCCGTTCCAAACACGACTTTTTAACGTTTTTTTGTGGTTTTGTTTTCGTGTGTAGTCGGTTTTTGTTTGTTTGTGTATTACTTGTGGGAGAAAAGGAAGGATTGTGTGTGATTAATGAAAGGTGTTGTAGAGATGTGATTAAGGAGACCCACTCCATATTAGGTTAGAGAGTATTTTAACCATTTCTCACAGCAGCTGCAGAGAGAGAGAGAGAGAGAGAGAGAGAGAGAGAGAGAGAGAGAGAGAGAGAGAGAGAGAGAGAGAGAGTCACCCTAAAACTGCAAAATAGTAAAATACAGATAATTCCTCATCAGGCAGGAGTGAAGGAAAAGCACAGGTAACAAACATAGGTACTTTACTGACATTCTTCACACAATCATCCACAGAGTGCAAAATAAACATATCAGATGGCAGGGCACCTTTCATGGTTTGCCTGCTCTGTGACATCCATTGGAGTGTTAATTACCAGGACCAGTATTAATAAAGATTCTCAAGCATATAACATTTTCTTAGATGGATTTCTAGTGTTACAATCTATCTTAACCTCCTGAAATTGGGTCGTATTTTTTCCATTATCTCGTCAGCAGTAAAATTGAAGCTGCTGATGAGATAATGGCTAAATAACACCAATTTCAACAGGCTAAGATGGATTTTTAACACTAGAAATTTGTCAAGGAAAAAGATACATATTTAAGAATCTAATAATATAGACACTGCATTACAAATAATTATGTATCCCCATAAGTTGAAAAAAAAATCACGACTTCCCGTTTTCTATTCCAATTGGGTTCACTTCTTAGTTTACCATTTCACTCGGGTTGAATACTTGATGAATGACTGCAATGACTCATGAATGGTTTGTATTCACCTCTACTCACACACACACACACACACATGTACACCCAAAGCCCCCATGATTGTACAAAATAATTAACAACAGCAATGATGAATGACTGAATCCCTCACTCACACATTCACAAACACACACACACACACACACGTCTTTTACACAGCTCTAAGCCATGAGTCGGGTCTTCTGAGTAAGAGCATAGTAGTAGATGAAGATAGCGGCGAGAATGGCCATTGTCTCAGACTGAATCCAGGGTCCTCGGTAAGCCCCCTGATGGGAACAAGAGCAGCGCATGTTAGAAATGATAATGTTTTGTCGTGAGAATAATTCTGGTATCAAAAGTTATTTTTATCTACCTATATCAATGGTATTCGTGTTTTGCCAAGGTGAAAAAAAAATCTATCTATGTCTACAGTACTTATGTGTTCTTGTCAGTATGGTAAAAGACTAACTTTAAGGCTTAAAGAAAAAATTGAGAGGTAATCCATAATGAAACGTTTAAAATATAACGAAGAGGACAAGGAGGAGAATATAGAGTAGGAGCAGCAGTACGATGGTGACCATTCTTCATACTTACTGGGTGGTACAGGTTGATAACAGCAATGGGCTGCACAGCGGAGGTATCTTCATTACCTCGCTGAGCCTGCCAGGGAAAAAGAAGAAATTATTCAATCAGACCAAAATAAATCATTCTCTTATGAGACACTACATAGGACAGCCAATCCACCAAGATAAAACTGATGGAATAACAGAATCTTAACTCACATCCTTTATAGATTAGATACATTTCATTAACCACAAGACTAAAGAAGACATACAAACTACCCACTTCTGTATCTTCCTATAACCTGAACTCATTGAAGAAGATTTTAAGACATTTATCTCATTCATTTGGCTAACTTGAACCTACTCGGGGCCAGCATTAAGTGAATATTTTTTACTTTATTTGTTACCCTTGGCCAGATTTCCCCAAACATAAAAAAGTACACACCTTCCTGAGAGCGGCATACCCCTGGTCGTCATACAGCTTAATGGGGCGCTCACCAGACACAGCCGTAGCCACATCCTCCACCCAGCTCACCTGCAGAAGGAGACTTGTGGTGAGAGGAGAGATGGCAGATTAGCAGTGAAATGGAAGAGATGAGGAGTGGAATGGCAGTGGAAAGGTGGTGAAGGGTGATGTGTGTGATGCAGTGGTCAAAAAGGTAAATACTTGACAGGATAAGGAAGTAATGATAGATGGAATGTACACAAAATAGTTAATTTTGTATATTCTGAAGAGTGAGAGTAGTTTGAAGGAATATGTTGTTTGAGGTACTATCTTATTACACTTTTATGTGCCACAACAGCTTGGGTCATATGGCACCACCAGGGTTAATGGGAGAATGCTACATCTCCCAACTATACCACCCAGTTCATTGCCAGTGATAACAGTGAAGGTGCCAGTAATAACAGTAAGAATGGTAGTAAACAGTTAATAATGTTGATAACAGTAAAGGTGAAATAAACAGCCAATGCCGGTCACCCACCACCGTTCCCTCACCTGGTACTTGACGCCATCCACAGAGCGAGCCACTCCTACAATGCCATCCACAGTCTCGGCATACAGCGACACATCCTGCGACACACATGGCGGTCAGACACAGTAATAGTAATAGCATAAGTAACGTACTTTCTCACACTTTCGGAACATCAAGGAATATAATTATGCATTAATTGAACATAAGGTTAGTAACAAATAATTCTATACAGATCACCTTAGCACCATTGGAGCAGGATAGAGTGAAGTCAGCAATATAGGCAATCTTGGTGACAATGGTGGCGTCCTGGGAGGTGAAGCCTACAGCATCCACCTGAGCCCCCGTGCATGTCTCACCTGGAAAAGAACCCCATTGATTAAACAGGTGACATGTGCTTCCCTATGGCCCGGCGTCAGGTGGCCAAAAAGATTTCACATTATAACACTTTCTAGCTCAAATAAACGTTTACTATCTATGCAATGTTAATGAGTGGGGTGTGATGGTGTATTAGAGTGTACTTACCGGCCGCTACAGCCACCAGGGCAGCGAAAATCAGAGCCACAACCTGCATCTTGACGGTGATCTGTTTCCTTGACGTCTGTTTACCTGCAGCCGCCCGGAGTAATGTCAGGCACACCCAAACTCCCCTAAAAATACATCAATTCTTCTTTATATATCAAATGTCGGGAATTTAATTTGTATTTTATATATCTCATGGGTTTATATTTATTTGTAAAGTTTAGTTTTGTGGTTTTTATTGCGTGTTTTTGATGTTTGGGATATCCACGTGATATTACTGGAACGTTAAGTCGGCATACGTGTCTGCCACTTCACATGCTGGATTGAAGAGAAGCTGCATTTGTCCTATTTATGAAGGATTATGAATGAGATAAATACCCTATAAATTGTGAGGGTGTGATAGATAAACATTGTCCAGTGTTGGTATGCAAAATATGGTGATTTACACTAGCTGTCAAAATAACTATGGTGAATGTAAAGTTAATGTTGTATTAATATTAACACATACACGGCTTGAAAATTTTAGTATATCAGTAGATTTATGTGGACGATAGAATAAATGAATATGAACTCTTTCAAGGGAGAAAGAATATAAAGATATGTTTTATTATTCTGGGACATACCTTATATCACGAGGACAGTATGGAAGCCTGTAAATACCTGCATTATTTCCCAACATGGATCATACTTAGACACACAGAGGCAGGGATCAGTGACTGTTGTGGTGGCAGGCTGCGTGTTTGTTTACAGTGATCAGCTGGCGGTGTTGGGTGGACGGGAAGTTACCTTTTCTTCATGTCTCCACAATGGATATCAAGGAAAAGTTCATGTCCTTCATTGACAAGCAGATATCGCTCAATAAGACACCCTCCTCGACTGTTCCGGGCGGGGAGTTTGTAACCTCGGATGACTTTGAGGGGCGTATGGCAGTGACGGCTCAGCTGCACAGGAAGACCAGTGTTCTGAAGGAGCAGATTCTCACCCCCGAGGCGGAGCAGGCGGTGATTGACGGCATCGAGCAGGTGTACTTCGAGGCCGGGGACGTGGACACCAGTGAGCATGAGCTGAAGAAGTTCCCAGAGACCATAGACGTGAATGTGATCAATGGGCTGCGCTCCCGCCTCAGGAAGCAACAGAACATTGTGTCGCGGCGAGTGTCGGACCTCATCATGCAGAAGCAAGGACTGTGCAGCGCGGAGATGGAGCAGGTGATGGAGCTGCAGCGGGAGGTGATCCGCATGGTGGGGCTGTGTGTGGAGGGTCGCAGGAAGCTGGCACAGGGCCGCAGCCAGTTCACCTCGGCCAGTCTGGGCATCCTGGCTAACTACAGCAAGAGGCAGAAGGTGGCCAGCGTCATCCGCTCACTGAGGATGATCCGCACTCTGCAGATGACGGATGAGCAGCTTCAGACGTTGCTCCGGGCAGAAGACTACCCAGGTGCCATCCAGCTGCTGCTTGAGTGCCAGAAGGCAGCAGCGACCTTCAAGCACTTCACCTGCATATCAGAGCTGAGCACCAAGCTGCAGGACACGCTGGAGGTGGCCGAGGAGCAGCTGGACCAGGCGCTGGCCAGAGTAGCGGCCAATTTCAACGTCCGGAGTTATGAGAAGCTGCAGACGGCTTATGGCCTGCTGGGGAAGACTCAGACCCTGATGGACCAGCTCCACATGCACCTCACCTCTCACATCCACAACTCAGCCTTCACCATAGTGCTGGGCTACGTTGAACTGTACAACAGTGCCGCGGCGGGAGGCATCAGTGGTGTGACTGGCACCTCCACCTCCTCCTCTTCCTCCTCCAAGCTACAGTACTCAGAATTATGCAAGTATATAAATGAGGAGAGTTTTCTTCCCTGCCTCCTGGATCTCAGTAAGTGCATGTGGAATGTCCTGAGGAGTTACAGAAACATAATAACCTGGCATGAGAACAACAAACAAGCAACCGGTGATGACGCGGCGGCCTCAGGAAGCAGTGGCAGCGGCGAGGGTGTTGTGTCAGAACAGTACATCAAGCAGAAACTGGAACACGGGCTCTACAGGATATGGCAGGACGTGCAGGCTAAAGTCCGCACCTTCACCTTAGCCTCAGACCTCGCTCACTTCAAGTTCGACGACTTCCTGCGCATCCTGGACGTGATGAACAAGTTGATTGAGGTCGGCGAGTGCTTCTGTGGGAGTAAGTCGGAAACCCTACGTGAGTCTATCAAGCAGCAATCCATTAACTACTTCAGGAACCACCATCGGGCGCGAATGGAGGAGCTGCGCATGTTTCTTGAGAATGAGGGGTGGGAGGCGTGTCCTGTGAAATCCACCTTTACCATCCACCAGCTGATGGAGTACCGCTTCCTGAAGGGGAGGGACACCAGCCTCACCCGCATCACCTCCCCTACTGCTTCTCCCACCAAGGCACAAGGTAAAGTTAATGATTCTCTCTCTCTCTCTCTCTCTCTCTCTCTCTCTCTCTCTCTCTCTCTCTCTCTCTCTCTCTCTCTCTCTCTCTCTCTCTCTCTCTCTCTCTGCCTGCTACTGTATTACTTAATTACTTGATGAAGTTTAGAGGTCTAGTCCTCACAGCCATGGTGCTCTACCGCTGCTTCCCAGCAACCTCTTGTGACTTAATTTAAGAGGGAGGTTGTTTATCCCTTTTTTTTGGCCAACTCAGATCTGCAAGGGGATTGACAATCAAGTGGGCCCATTTTTTTGTTTTATGTTGCCCTTGGGTAGCTTTACCCTCTTACATTAAAGAAATATTGATGGTTGTTGTTTTGTCAGCTGGTGTGGAGAAGGGCGATGTGTTTGACAAGTATGGGCAGGAGGGGTCGCCCTTTGACCTGGTGACAGAGGAGGCAGTGGAGGAGGACATCATGGCAAATGGGGAGGCTGGCAATCTGACGGATGATGATGAAGAGAGCGACGAGGATGTACCAATAGAACTCAAACGAGACTATGTAGAGGAGCACATCGGTGACACGCCCCCAGCACGGCCACCCCATGCCAGCCGACGCCTGAGCCACTCTAAGGTGATTACAGCAGGTCCTATTAACCGCTGTTTTGTATTATTTTTGCATCTTTGTTGTGTATTGCTTTTATATTGGAACCTTGGAAGTATGCTGCTATGTTATCATATGTTACAAGTTGTATTCTTCTTCTCGTGTATGGAAATTATACATGAGAAAACTTTGATCTAATATCTGATTCCATGAAGTTATGTAAGAGCAACTGTGCTCTATATAAAGCTTACATTACCTCACCATAACCTATCTTAAGTCTTCCACAAATCAGAGTTAAAATGCTATAACTCATTTAACCTCCTTCGTCACCGCAGGCCCCCATTGTCACCAACACAACCCTCACCATCCTACGGCTCATTGGCAAGTACATACAGATGATGCGTCTGCTGCAGCCCATTGCCTTTGATGTGATGGTGTGCCTCAGTCACCTCTTTGACTACTACCTCTACACTGTCTTCACCTTCTTTGGTGCCAGGTGAGATGCCATGTACACCTGGACTCTTCACAAAGCATGTAGAAGGATCAATGGGATGTTGTAATAATTGCACTGTGATATGAAGCAATTAACACCTGTGGAAGCAATGTATGGAAACATTATGGGTATCTACGAGAGTGAAGGGGGGTTAAAAAGGATAGATTTTGTAATTACTAGGCAGTTTAATGATGGGAAGTGGTTGGAGAACAAGTAATAATGTCATAGAGTGGTTATTACTTGAGGAAAGATGTATTGAAGTGTTAAGGGTAGGAAGTTATATGTAGAAGGTGGAACTTATTGTTGATTTGTAACTTCTGCAGGGGTGAGCTGGAGCAGAGTCTTAGTCGAAGGCTGCGTGCGTCCCTGAAGAGGATCCAGGACACCCTCATCCTCACCCCTGATGCATCACCTGAGGAACCTGTTGATCAGGACAAGGTGAGAAATATGAGGACTATAATACATTACAGCCTTGATAATTGTATGAGCTGAAAAATTTAATCATTGAAGATTGGTGGTGACGTGTCCTTTTTCCGCTGTGGTGCAGGTGATGTGTCCGTCCCTGTCTCCGGTGGTGGACCTCTCTTCCTCGGAGAGCATATGTGGCCTGTCGGTGCGAGTGGTGGCCGTAGAGAGCCTGGCCTTCCTGGCGGCCCAACTGGAGGCGCTGCACTGCCACATTGAGCCACTCATCCCACAGCAACGGAGAACGTTCCTGCAGCAGTTCTACACAGGCACTATTAAGATCACTCCTGAGGTACCAGTGTGGTGATGTGGTGTGTGTGCATTGTCATTGATCTCCATGTCTGATGGATCCTTTTAAATCTTGCTATTAGAGAACTAGTTCCATCCTATTTCTCTCCTAAACCTAATTATAATTGACTCTATGCTCTTTAAATCTCCTTCTTCATTCCTTTCTTTTAGATAAGGCACCATGTCTACACTGCTGTGGCTGCTCAGGCAATAGACTATGATGGAGTGCTGAGCCGTATGACTAATGTCAAGTGGGACATCAGTGACCTCATGAGTCAGCACAGCCAGTATGTGGACATACTTCTGAGGCAGCTGCAGGTGTGGGGAGGCTGTGTTATGTCTTGCTTATTTGTTGTGATGTGAAGTGTGTCTGGGTTTATTTTTGTCGGAAATGTGTGTATGAATGTTATAGGTCTATGTTTGAGTGTGGACATATTTTGTAGAGCATGTAAGTGATCATCAGTGCTTAACTTTTGTGTTAAGCTGTTGAATTTATGTTAAAGGATATTTGTGTTTTGTATTGTCATATTGAAGTTCAGGGTATAGATATACATACATACACATTTTAAAGGTTCAGTATATAGATACAGTTTTTGAGAAAATGTTTAATTTTGAATCATGATGGTATTACAAAATTTTCTCATACTTAGAGGTCAATGAAAGTTATAGTGTTTCAGAAGCTGGTTTCTTTTCCCCTGCAGGTTTTAAGCATGCGTTTGGAGGAGGTAAGCCAGACATCTCCTATTCCTGAGGAGGCATACACAGCCCTGTGGGAGTCCATTGTGCGCATCACTAACCGCACGCTGCTGGAAGGATTTGCCAGCGCCCGCCGCTGCACCAATGAAGGCCGCTCCCTCATGCAGCTGGACTACCAGGTGAGTGTGAGCTGCTGGAGGTGGCAGGGGAAGCAAAGGAAGGACTGGGCCAGCAGTAGATAGGGTAGCATTGCAGACAGTACTATATAGTATTGAGTGTGTCATTATTAACACTTGTATCCAATGTTTCTCTGTAGCAATTCCTGATGAAGCTGGAGTGCCTGACCTCAGTGCGGCCTCTGCCTGACCGCCACCTGGTGGAGACATACATCAAGGCCTATTACCTACCAGAGGGGGCACTGGAGGCCTGGGTGCAGCAGAGCCAGGCAGACTACTCCCCCCGCCAGATGACTGCCCTTGTGGCCACCATGACACACGTCAGCAAGCGCTCCAGACAGAGGATTGCCGCCCTCATAGAGGAGGGCAGCAAGAAGTCCTAGGAGTGGGTTGTGTGGGGATAGTGGGGGCTGTGATGGCAAAAGCTGCTGCTGCTGCTGTTGTTGTTTTAAGTTTTCTAAAGAGGGAAAGAGTTGGTCTGTGTACAGGTTGTTCCATATTCCTACACAAAGTTCAGGACATTTAGTTGTGAGCTTGATGACAAATTTTGACCCATGCAAACAAAACATTGAATCTGCATTTTAGAGTTATGGTAATGAAGATGATATAATTTTTATACCTTAGAGGGGCAATAGTTATGTTACTGAGAGATATGTAACATTCCACTTTGTTCCTTAAACATTAGAACTTCCTTTGAAATAAGTTAAGTGTACTTCAGATTTTTCTTTCATTTATGAATGGCAGCCCCTTTGCTTTAAAATCAAAGTGTTCAGTCCATGATGAGATGATGAATTATGAAATATCTAAAGTACTAAAAAGATTGGAAATAATGAATTTGATTCTGCATTTTAATCTAATACAGCATTTATTTCAGCATATGTATTCTTATTGTTAGAAAGGAAATGTGCTGTGCATAAACCTCTCATTACTCATTGTAGCACTAAATATAGCAATCCAATTGTTCACCACACAAATAGACATACAATGATAAGACATACTTTAGTGCATTAGGATATATTTTATTGTTTTCATTGATATTTATATTATCATTGTCTTAAATATGACAATTTGAAAAGTAGTGATGGAAAGTAGAAATGGAAAGTTGTGTTGATGAATACATAGTAAACAAAGGGAGGCAAGAACATAGAGATAGCAATGCCTCCTCTATGGATGAATGGTGAAGGTGTCACTAAGGGTGAAAGGCATAGCTGCCATAATGGAAAGGTGGCAGCAAGTCCCCTTATGGTAGGTGGGCGTCGATAAAATACTGAATATTGCTGCACACTGCTCCCAGTACAGCTTCTCTCATATCCGAGCCTGAAGCTGTAGTGATTAGTGCTTACCTTAAGAATGCTGTGCTGGGGTGTGAACTGTACTGAACGTATTGCAGTGTTGAGGTGAATCACTCAGCCTCTTTCATGAGACTGGCTTTTGGGGAAAATTCTTGTGATTCTGAGATTCTAAGAATGTACAGTTTTTAGGCTTAAGTTGTCACCTGCCTTATAAATAGTGCTTACCTCACCATGTGTGTGTGCACAGGTGTATGAATGTGTGGGTGCAGGAAAAGTTTAGTATGTATGTATATCCAGATGTTTATATTGTTGCATCTGTTGAGTGCAAGAAAACTTGTTACTTTTCCATTTTAAGGTGGAGTGATGTGTGGGGCAACCTTGCCTGCCTAATGCTGAATCTCTAAACACAATGATCAAATAGAACTATTGGCTGGGAAGGTATTAGCTTTAAGAGTTTCTTTAAAAATGAACAAATGTATCAAATGAAACTCATCTCCTTGGTAGTAGTGCAATGTATTATACAGTACTACAAAGTTAGACAAATTTTAAACGAGTCATAATGGAAATGAAGCTTTCCTACTGTACAGTATAATTTAATATATAACTGAAGTTTTCATTATTATGAATTTGTTGCTAAATAAACATGTTTCTAATGAACACTTTTTAGATAAAAAGAAAATACTTTAAAATCTTACTCAATATATTATATATATATATATATATATATATATATATATATATATATATATATATATATATATATATATATATATATATATATATATATATATATATGCTTTTCACATTAGAAACACAAACTATTGGGGGTGATAAAATAGAAGTGGTTGAAAGTTTCACTAGTTTAATACATTTATAGTATACACATTGATACTCATGCAGAATAAGGCAATGCATGAACTTGCACACCAAACAACACACTGCACACAATCTTATACATATACTCAAGTAACACAATATTGATTGACCTTAAGTCACCCGCTGCCACAACCCAATGTGCTGAGACTGTAATACTTATTAGATGATTCAAGAGTGAGGGCAGGGAGGGAAGCAGTTCTCTGCCTAATGCTCACCTACAGTACTGAGGAGGGGAACTCAATCAAAGCTTGGCATCTAAGTAACAGGGATGAACTCAATCAATGAAGCCCTTTCATGTCCCCAGCTTTTGTCTCATTCAAGATTCAAGGACTATGGCAAGGCAGCATGTCAATAGTAATAATTATCAGCAACTTGCTAAGGTCCGAGTCTATGAATCTGTCAAATAACTGCTATGATTCAATGAGTGATGTTTTGCAAAACTTACAACCAACTTAATAGAATAAATGAGTGAAAACCATTTCCATCTGTAACTAGAAAAGAAAGGTAATAATTCCAAGTGTAGCTTCACTTTTAGCACACTTTATGGGTTTGGTTATCCCCATGCTATACATATTCATGGTGGGGAGAGTATAGGATAAAATATGCAGAGGCATTTTTCCCTCACCAGCATCATCTTCCAAAATGCTGGCCAGGTTAGTGCAGTGCATTGCTAGGGGTGTGTCAAGCTGCTGGACACTCTTGAAAAATAACTAAGGCTCACCCTACAACTCCCACTCTAGCTAGTAATGACTCCTAAGTGCCATGGGAAGACATGCATGGGGTGGCCGCCCCCTGAGGAAACGGAAGGCGCTGCTTAACGCCTCCTGAACAACAACGGTGTAAATCACTTTACACAATCCAGTTTAGCAAACACACACACTGAATAGTCCCATGTAAAATGTCCTAATAATTTTTTTTCTTTTAGTCTCAATTATCTCGTCAATAAATGAATTTGTCTATATACATATCAGTTATAATATCTAAAATAAAAACAATTGCAATGCTACATATACAACTAAGATGCTTCCATAAAAAGTATAGAAGACTACCTAGGATATTTCATCATATGTCACAATTAAAAACAAACATTTTTAAATATTACAAATTAGAAGTAATTTTTTTGAATGTCTTTTTCATTGCACAGGTTGATCTACATCAGACACCCTTTGCCTGCTAGGAACATCTGCAATACTACAAACAGAAAAATATTCCACACATAACTTTGCTCAGCCACTCTCACTGCATCAGCTAGGAAGAAGTGGGAGTTGAGGAGAGCTGAGGCTTGGTGATTGGAGAATGGCGACACAATGCTGAGGACTGGTGAAGAGTGAAGAGGGAGGAGGTGAGGGCAAGATAGTGAGTGGAGGAATGGTAGTGCCCATTAATATGTCTGGTACTACATTATAACCTGCCCAGTAACATGTCTAGTACTACATGATAACCTTCTCTACATCTTTCCTCCTATTCTGAAATTTTCAAGGAATGAGTTAGATGAATATGATATGAGAGTGGAGGCACTGATACTGAAACCACTACAGCCTCATCAGTTTGTGCTCTTGCATTATACTTGGAAGCTTATGTCTAAAGTCCTAACTAAAGCTGGCACCACAAGGCTTGCCCCTCTGCTTCCCTCCTCATTCTATCAATCAGTGATTATAAAATATATGAAGAGTATCTGCAAACCTTTATTTAAGAGCATCCAGTAATGTATCATTTCTATACCAAGAGGGTCAGTGAAAGTGTACATGTACACCTATAAAGAGGGTGACAAATAATTAAAAATGTCAACTTACGTTTTAGAGCACCAAAGGATATTTCTTCTGTTCATTGTTGCAGCACTGTTGTTGGTGAAATCTTTTAGTGAGTAACATGATACTAAGAAGGGGAAGTTATGTACATCAAGATTTTAATTATGAGAGACAAATCTGGGTTACTCTTGACTAGTTGAAAAAAAACTATACTGTCTACAGAGTAGAAACATCCTCTTCACGGGGACAAACCTGAAAGAAAGGTGAAGCTTGACTGGTCAGTCATTTAGGTTAGGTTCATCAGGAGTATAAACTGAATACTTATTTTTCACCTTTTCTTCTATGAGCAGAGCCCATATTTCCAAGAGCTACTTGAGGTGAGTGCACTAATTATTAGTGATTTGCACAACATATAAGCAGCTTTTCCTTGTGCACTACATGGATTTATAGATAAACCAGTCAATGAGGGAGATGTCCCTGATAGTCTGACCTAACTGAGCAACTACTAACGACAAACAATTAATGTTTCTAGACAGCAGTTCAATGAAAATACAGAGGAAATAGTAATAATAAGATTTGAGTGATTCAAACCTTTACAACTCTGCACCTTTCATCATGATACATGAAAAAGGAAACAGTTAGATGTACATTGCAAAAAATTCCATAAAACAAAGTCATGGGCACCAAGCTTTAAAGAATAATATAAATACACACTCAAGATCACTGTAAGGAGCAAACATACCAAATGCGCATGATGGTGATATAGCTTTCTCTCTCTCTCTCTCTCTCTCTCTGGTGCTGGTGTATCTGAAAGTTGATTATCACAATATTCACAGCATTATGAGTCTGTTACTGGGCCACCAGGTGGGAGAGAGTCACGTGAAGAGATCGCCAGCGGAGGGCAGCGGCGCCAGGCTGCCTGTGCGGATGCTGGGAAGCTTTGAGATGTCTGGGAGGTTTTGTAGGTGTGCCTTTAGCTCGTCCCGCACCTTTTTGACTTTGTTGTGTTTTTGCCGGTGTTCCTGGACAGATAAAGACAAAATTATGCCACTGCTGAATGGCAACAAAATGAAGGAAAGAGAACAGCATTATACTTTGGTTATCGTTCATGTTAATTCATTTCACTGCAGCATCAGTGTGGTTTCAATTCACATGAAATACATGGAGAATGAAGTAAATTGTATGGGAATAACTAAATATTCACAGGAAAAGTATGTTCCTCACCTCTAGGGTTTCCTCTGCCTGGGCAAGGAGGTCCTTCTGATAAGTGATGTAGTCATGTAGCATCCTTGCCACCATTTTACGAGCATCCATCTCCTCCGATAGTCTCTTGTTGTACGTTTCCAACATGGCCATGGCATCCTCCACCTTCTTGCTAAGGGCACGAGCTGCGTTCAGGTCTGTCAGAACAAACATGAGGCTAAGTACATATAGCACTGCAGACCGACAGATTAAATAAAGATAAAAGACATGAGGCAATAAATACATTTTCACTGATGGAAATTCTGATTTTTCCCTCACCCTGAAGTTTGGTGAGGAGGGACACATCGGATACTTCATCTGGAAGGCTTGCAATCTTTTCACGAACAACTGCATCTGAGGTAGCTGCACTCTCAAGCTCCTGGGAGGATAAAGGCCACACATTGAGAGATGGGAATTAATACCAAGAATTATTCCAGATAAACTAACTGATGTAGTAGATGAATGTGGAGACCAGATCAAAATACTTGATGAAGATTAAAATGTAAAATGTTTAAGCTAGAAATCAAAATATCTGTAATTCATAACTAAGACAAATCATTAGACAACATTCTTTACAAAATTACCTGCAAAGCTTCAATCAGTTGCTCAGGCTCTGGAGGATCACTGGGGGGTGGGGTGGTCTGAGGGGACAGGTCTCCCTCACTATCCTTCCTCAAACGAGACAGTTCCGTTGACTCGACATTTTCCTTCCGCTGCTTTTTAGAGGATTCTCTCTTGTCTGGTGGTGGACGGCAAGGAAATGGTGTAAAGATACTTCAAGGAATTTGTCAGTCAAAAATGTTATTGTCATCTTGTGAAATATTCAAACAGAAAAGTCACATGCAATAAAATTTTGCTTGTTTTAACTTACGCTTACTCCCATGTTGTCGCTTTTTGCTGCCGCCTTCCTTAATTTTCAACCCCTTATCTGAAAAAAATAATATAAGGAAACACTTGATTTCAACTCACCTTTGATAAGAAGTGCTTAAGAGAACATTACAACCCCAATACTTTATTACAAAAAATCAACAAACTTGCAACTTACTCAGATTTTTTTTGAAGAGCTTAACCTTTTCATGGTCAAACACATTCCGTTCACCCCAGACTGTGAGGAGCCGATTGAGGCCATGCACAGACTTCTCATCAAGGCGGATCCCCCCGAGATGCTCAAACACCTTGCCCAGCTTGTTGGCGAACTCCTTGTTGTACTCTGGACCTTTCTTCTTGCTGTTCTGGATCACGTCATTGGCGAGGTACATAAACGTCAGCTTCCGGGAGTCCGTGGCTGTGGGAGAATGAAGAAAATTACCTACAGGGGTGCTAGAAGGCAAAGAAGAGATTCCTGAGTCCAGTTTATACTTTTTTCTTTTTAATTTTTTTAGTAGGTCCCCCTGTTAGGTTAAGTTAAGTTTGAGAGCCAATATTTCAGTTGTATTTGCTTCCCCCCTCTCCAAAATATTTCAGGCATGAATGAATTTAATTGTAGACATTTTTTTTATGTGCTCACTTCTACTATGGCTACAACTGACATAACAGACCCCCCCACCCCAGCTCATTGGGTATTATTTTACTTTAACACCAGTCTCAAGTTTTTCATACCCTTCCCATCTGTTTGAGCTTACCATACTGAATAATTTGACCCACATATGTATCAATTATAATGGTGCTAGAGACTTTAAGATTTACCGAATTTGCGGGACGCGGGCGGGTGTAAAGAGTATCCCAGGGGTAGATTTGACCCCCGCCAGGTTATTCTAGTTCATGTAATGTTTTAGCTTAGAGGGCTGCAGGCCACAAATGGTAGTTTCATCGTAAAGACAAAGTTATTTACTTCATTTTGAAAAGCTGTGGCGAGGCTGAAATTTGCTCTGTTGGTGAGTGTCATCGGTGTTTGTTGTTCTCTCTCATTTCTCTCATTGGCTGGCGAGGCCCAAACTGATGATTTGCGCCGAAAACAAATAGCTGATTCGTTCAAAACACACCAAAATCTACCAGGGAAAAATAGTAGATAAGATCCCCGCCAGGTTACGTTTAATTCGTAAAATGTTTTAGCTCACAGCGCTGCTGGCCACAGACCTTCGAGCCTTCGAGAACCTCGAGATACGGGTCGGTGTTGCCTGGTGGCTAGGCGAGTCCTGCGTCCCGCAAACTCGGTAAATCTTCAAAAATCGCTAGCGCCATTATAATTAATTTGCGCCAGTTACATGTGGGGATCAAATTACTCAGTATGGAAAGCTCTAACAGATGGGAAGGGTATGAAAAGCCAACTTGAGACTGGTGTTTAGGTAAAAATTTACCGCTCATTGAAGGCATTGGATGGACGTGGGTAGAGATGGGGAATATTGCCTTAAACTCTAAATCTACCCAACACTAATCAAATCACAATTTATCCTAAACCCTGGGAGCCTAGAAGCGAGCCACACTCACCAGCAATGAGCTCCCTGTACCACACATTGACCACAGTGTGCGCGTGTTTCTTGTGGTGAATCAGCCACAGGGATACTGTCTGGATAGATTGTTGGGACATGTTCAGGTCATCTAGCTTCTTTTTCAGGCTATCCTCGTTGAAACTGGCCATGGCAACTGTGTTGTTGTTGTGAGCAGGGACACCACGTCACAGGCCTGCCTCGGGACCTGCTGGGGCGGAGGACGGTGGGGAGCGGAGGGGGAGGGGCGCTGGGGGAGTCACTGGTAGGAGTCTTTGGTGGGCTTGGTGGGGGAGGGAGCTGCCATTTGTCACCCACGGAAAACCGTTATCTAGAGTTTTCTATCTCACTTGTTACTGTTTTTATTTTGCCCTTTTGTCCATTTGTTGATACTCTGTCTTTGTGTTATCGTATGTGGTCAGTGCAAAGTGTTACGAAATGTTATTTGGTATGAAGCCTCTATATCATTTAAGCATTTCTCCCCTTCATACCGGCTTCAAATTTGTGACCATGTAACTCATATGCCCCTGCATCATGGTATTTTTTTTTCATTTGCATGCTTCTAAATTCCTGTTTTTTTTTTTTTTTATGTGGGTGTATGTGAATAGGCCTGTATTTGCAAATATTGGGTCGCCAATACCCAAACGTAGCATAGCGTATCAAGACACACACACACTCTCTCTCTCTCTCTCTCTCTCTCTCTCTCTCTCTCTCTTGCAAGAGAATATTCTCAACTCCCTACCTGGTTCTCTATTTCCAACTTTGTATGACGGCTTCATTAAAGAGGGAAGTTTCAAGACATTTGTATCTTTCTTTTGGGTAACTCTTTCGGAGCTGAAAGGGAACTGGCAACTAAGTGGACCAGCTTTCCCCTCTTACATAAAAAAAAGAGTGCAACCAATGTGGAAGAACTATTGTGGTGTGTAACAAATAGCAAACGTAACCTCACTTCTTATAGGATTCTTAATAGGAAAGCGATGAAAGGACAGACCCCCTATTCTGCTCAGAGTTATTGGAGCAATGCATTACTGATCATTTTATCAAATACCCATCTTAATAGCGTAAATTACACCAAGAACCACCATGACTGGAAAATTCGCACTTGTACCCGTGCTTCTACTCGCGACCTGTCTTGTTGGCCCATACCTCACCCATTGGAGTAAGACGTCTTCCTACTACGTATACATAACTTAAGCTTGTGAAACTTTACGCATCACTGATGAACACAATTTTTCCCTATCGAAATATACTGAAAAGTACTCTAGTAGGAGCAGATGGGGATGTGAAGGATATTATCAGCTGGCAACTCGGCCCAGCTGTCTAGTACCACCAAGGGAAGCGTGTATGTCAACAATGGGAGAGAAGCTTGAGGGGGTAGGACTCTTCCCTCCATCCTTCCACCTCCTCCTTACTACGCCATGAACGCCACACGCCCTGCCTCACACCTCCTACACCTCTCTGTAGCTCCTGGTGTCAAGTCATGGAGTATTCTTGTGGGTAAGATAGTGAGGAAGGCGTTCTTTTATCTCATAGGTGTGGACGTGCTGGGAGCTTTGCGTTGTGAGTCATTTTCGCATTTAGGGTCCTGGGAAGGTGACATGCGCGTCTAATATTGGGGATATGTTTGCAGTACATGGGGGTATTGTAAAGTTTTATTTATTCGCCTCAATCGCATTGGGACGTGGGGTTTTGGAATGATTTGGAGCCTCTTAACCCCTAAAACTCCGGGTACGGTACATTACCGTTGAAGCCTTAAGGGGTGAAGCCCATTGAGGTTGATACATTAGCGTGGGTGTGTTGTAGGTTACTGAAAGGGGTTACGTCCAACTTGACCCATTCCGAAATAACTCGAACCATTATCTTCACCAACTTGGGCTATTCTAAACACTAGTGTTGGCACGTTATCCCAGAGGTTTTTCCTGGTGTGGTTATGTGTTTTGTTGCCTTTCAAAAGTTGATTTTTCATTGACTTTATGTTGTTATGCCGCTACAAGTGTGTTTATGCATTCTTGTTTATTTTCTCAGGTATCATCTCCATTGGATTAGGAGCAGCATATTACAGCCCTGGTCAGTATGAATGTTTGACCTTCACTCACAGAAAATTAGACGAAGAACATGAATGCTATATTGTAATATTGATTTATAAGTGCTACAGGGTGAGTTAGTCATTGATGGAAAGAATAACTTCTTGCATCAATGGTATAAAATGCTATAGATTTGTTATATTTTTCTACTTTGCACCTGTTGTAGACTTGTTGGTCTTTTTCTGCAGATGAACACATTCTGTTGAAAGCTGCATATCTCATTGGCTGCCTCATTCTTGGACTCACCTTCCTTGATGACTGGGAGGTAAAGGTGTTATATATTCTTACATATGTGATAATAAACCTGTGAGATATAAGATGTGTAAGGTAGTTTTTCTAATGTAAAGTAATGCATACCTTTGGATCTTCATGGTAATATGTAAATAAAAATACTCTCAGTTCCTCACAATCAAAGGTATGAATACTTCTTGGCTTGACAGGACTGTGTGTTTGACAAGGCTAGGGGTAAGGTCACACTGACACGCTATAACTGGTGCCAGCGACTATTTGGATCTTGGTTCACTGGCAACAGTCTGGAGCTGGACATTTCCTCTGTTATGGCTGTGAAGGTTCTGCCCACACAAACAAGGTCAGCTTTACATTACATTTTTTGCTATCTTTAGTTTGTAATCATTATGTTAAACTTTTTTATATTATTTTTGTAGCACTGATGATCTTTTTGTATCTTTTGTTCTTGCATCACAGATTGAGTAAGAGTCACCAGGTGGTGTTGATGCTGAGGGCTGGCGGTACAGTGCCTGTGGTTGAGACATGTGAAGGGTCCAGAAAGTGAGTGCTTCCCATCACAGCCATTACTTCACCTCAGGCTGCTCCATATTATATCCTTGGTTGTCTACTTTCTTTGCTGAGGTAGAGAGAAAATCTACTATTTATGTGCCTACCTAGATTTCCATGGTACTGTAGATATTTGACCTATCTCATGGGGAATAGAAGGTGGTGATCAGAATGTAAAGGAAATGCAATATTTCAGTGACCAAGAGACACTAGCAAGCAACATTCAAAGCTTCCTGCAGCTTGACCGGGTGGAGACTGTAAGCAGGATATATGAAGATTCAACTGAGAGTGAGGATGATGAGTCTTTCATGATATATCAGATGCAAGTTGAGGTAAAGTATGAATTGATGTGATTTTGTATGATGTAAAGTTGCTACTGATTCTCATATTACCAAGTCCAGTCTGGTTTTCCTTACATAGTGAAATCTGGCAAACCATCTGTCTAGATAGGTAATGGTACTATTTATCTAGAGCATTATGACAATATAAAAAGTAACGAGGTAGAGATTTTTAGGAAATGAAGTAATAGAATGTTAACTCCTCATAGGTTGAATGCTTGAAGGGAAATGGAAACATGGATTTTGAAGGCATGAAGATTGATGATGAGAATGCTGCTGATCACCAAGAAGGTAGTGACAGTGACACAAGTGAGGTGTTTGATCTCTAACACTAGACCAAGTTCATGTACAGATAGCTTAGGAAAAAAAGAAAAAAAAGAAAAAAGAAAAAAAGACCTTGTAAACTTATAGCTTTCTTGTCAGTTTTTTGTATTCTCCTCGTAACCTACTTATGATGATAGAAACTTACAATGGAATTACTGAGATTATATTTTTTTGCAATTCTTCTTGAAAATGTGTGGCTTAATTTTTTTGTACTTAATTTGTTTTTTATCTTTAAAATAAATGTATGAGGCTAATTACTAAATTAATTATCTTTATTTTATGATTTGAACATATATTGTAACAATGCTGTAGATCTCTAGAAAATGTTTTTTTTTATTTGTGATGCACAAAATGTTATGAAATTACGTCAAATGATGCTTGATGCAAAATATTCCATATTTATATATTTTTTTTTAGTATATATATATCTTAGTATTTTTGCAGTGAAAATGTGCCTCATTGATCCAATGATCTAAATTTAGAGGATATCCTTGCTATTAAATATAGATATTATATTTGTATGGATTTTGAATAAACTAGTCATACTATTATGTAAGGAACCTATCCCATTTATCAGATGAAAATTTTAAAAATGAAATTTTGTTACTTTCTTTTACTAATATCCATAGCTGTACCAAAGATTTTCTGTAAGATTACAGATGATTGAATAATGAAAAGTAAAATAATACTGATACAAAAAGTATATAAAAATTAAAAGTGCATTAACGTGAATGTTGGTGTGGTACCAGTTGACAAGTACCACACTGTAAGAGTGAGGGTAGTGAAAGGTTGAAGACATGTTACTTTGAAGGATGCTGCTCAATGAAGACTTCAATGAAGGTTTCTCTTATGTGTTCTTCCCAAATCAATTCAGTAGTGGTCATCTTCCTTGGGAGTTGATATACAGATCAGAGAAGATTCACTTCATATTTTTAATTTTTTTTTCACGAGATTTCCAGATTATTTACATTACATACATTCACTTTACAAATTTTTTAAGGTGTTGGTTTATTCATGATCCAATACTTGTACAGGAGTCACTGGCTTTGGCATTAACCATTTTTAATATGCTTTTTAAAGAATTTCCTGCTCCACACTCATATGTTTTTGGGAAGGCTACTCCTTGAGCTCTTTCATAAAGGATGTGCATTGTCTGTTCCCACTTGACAGGAGAGCAGACCTGCTTAGGAAGTTTCTTCCTCACCAAGCCTGCAGTCTTGTAAATTTTGCCATCTATGTTGGAGTGAACAGGAACAAGAGGTTGTTCAACTTTTATTTTCTTCAGAATCTGAAAATATATCAAATAATATTAAATAATCATGTTAAATAATCTAGGTAACATTGCAAAGCAGAGTGAGCTTAAGAACTGAAATTGAAATATTCAAACTACTCTTGTCTCATGCATAAAAAGAAATATATATAAATAAAAAAATAAATAATTACAGGAACATGATGGCAGTAGTGACCTCACCTCCTGTAGGGGTTCAACAGCTGGCTTCATGAGGTCTGTGTGGAACGCCCCAGACACTGGCAGTCTTTTCAGGCGTCGCAGGCGGAAGTCTGATTTATTTGATTCAATGAAAGATAGAGCCTGTGCAGGAATGGAAAATTCATTAAAAAATTGAGATCCAATGAAATATATTTAATATTGCAAGAATTAAATAATTGTCACTCATGAAAGTACATGGTGGAAGAAAAGAAGCAAGTACTTGCCTCATCATTGCCTGCAATGACCTTACAGTGCGGGTAAAGGTAGCTGGCAATACGGCAATCAACGAGCGGCAACTCCTTGTGTTGACAGAACTCCTTGGCTACAGAACAAGCAAAGCCCAAGCGGGAGTCTGGGCCATACATGACAGTCATCATGCCACTGGCCACCAATTCTGAAGCAAGCTGCATTGCCTCTGCTCGAACCTTCACCAGCTGGATTGCTGTTTAGAATTAATACATTAAGAAATATATGCTTAATTATTTTCATTATGATCACCACAAGCAATGCAGGGAGTAGAAAAGAAAATAACATAGATTAGTCTGAAAAGGAAAAGACAATGTAGTAAAATAAAAGTACAGTATATCATCGTCATTCACGTTTGTTATAATCTGTCAGTACAACTCACCATCTTCAAAGGAAAATGCCCCAGCAAATGTAAGGGCTGTGATCTCCCCCAGGCTGAAGCCAGCCACCCCAACACAGTTCTCAAGGCTGCTGGGCCTCTCTTCTCTCATCCTGTAGAGGTAGAAAATAGCTGTGAGAATGGGAGAATGAAGACATGTATAAGCTACTATCTTCTCTTTACATATCTGCAATGATTCCCTGATCCTTTCTGCTAGGGCAACTGCACTCACTTCTCCACAGCTGCTAGAGAGGTGACAAAGATGGCTGGCTGCTGGTGCACTGTCTTGGTGAGGGCCTCCAGGGGGCCGTGCAAACACATCTTGAGCAGGTCATACCCAAGAATTGACGAAGCTGCTTCAAACATTTCTTCTACACTAGGATAATGAAGGAGGTCTTTGGCCATTCCTGTTAATGTTGTTAAGAGGAAAAGAAACATTAAAAAAAATATTCAACAGAGAAATTAAGACAGTACTTTTTAATTTTACAAGTTACATGAAGATATATGTTCTATTTAGGAATAAAACCTTGAATAATGATCAAGTATGGAAGTAAGACTGAATGGATATTTTATGTAAGAAGGGCACTGGTTTAGAGAAACATTAGGAAGAACTGAAAACATTCCAATGAAGTACCAGTCACTAGAGAAAAAGCCACTATCCAAAATTCATAGCAAAAAACACTAAGGAGGGAGTTCCTGAATTTACCAGAAATCAGAATGAAATATTGACAATACTGGTTAACTTGCAAGAGTGGATGGAGTAACAACTCTTAAATAAATAGAATGGCACTGAAGACATTAATGTGGAATCAAGTAGTTTTAATGCTGTACTTACCTACATACTGAGTGCCTTGTCCAGGAAACAAAATGATGGATGTTTCTCTTGGGTCAATATTAGGCCGTTTGGAGTGTTTGGCCTGACTCTGGCTGGAGAAAGGAGACAATGAGGATTTGTAAGTATAGGCAGCAATCTACAATACAACCATTCTTATGTGATTTTATTACAATGAGTGGAAGTAACTAGACTTTGGGAAAGCCTTCGCATTGTCCACTACCTGTCTCTCTGCCCTGCTTACCCGTATTTGCTGTGGTGAGGGTAAGGTCCCTTGCTCCACATGTCATCGGGAGTGTTGACAGTGTTGTTGTATTGTGCAGCATTGTCCAGAAGCTCTTTGGGTGTCTCATGGCTGAAATCTTGTTCTATGGATTCCCCCTCTGAGCGGTGTGAGTCTCCAGTGCTCTCTCCTGTGAGTGTGGGACATGTTTTAAAGCAAAAGCTCCTTGAAACATAACATAAGAAAATGAGGGAAGCTGCAAGACGTCGCCAGACCGACTTACGGCAGTCCCTATGTGAGCACCGCTGCCTAATTCCATCTATCATCCTCATCCATAAACATTTGTCTGTTCAGGGTTAGTCAGTAGTTCATTGAGATTCGACACTTAGAAGATATACTGTGTTTTTATAACTAGGTGAGAAGAATAATGCACATTTCACAAATATGTGACATTATCAAAGTTACCTGGTGTGTCTTTTCTCCTAAAAGGAACACTAGATGTGGAGAACCTTGGGCACAGGGAGCGGGACAAGTAGCGGTCAGCGTGTCGTTTGGAGTGAAGACTGAGGCGCTGCACCCACTGACGCAACATTGTCTGTTAAGTAACACATTATCACAAACCTGTAATATTACTTCACATTTACTATTAGTCCTTCTTAGTAATTCATGACACAACTATATGATGTGTTAATATATTCACTGTACTTTATGTTTATGAATTTTTTTTTCTAGGGGCAGCTATTCTTGACTCATATTGATGCTTTTGAAAATTCACACATGGTCCCAGAAACAGCTAGATTGAGTTTAGATTTGGCTAAGTTTGTTTTCTAAGAATTTTTGGCAAATACAAAATTTGGCTTTTTTTTTCCAACCAACTAGACCAAAACAAATTTAATCTAACCTAACCTAATCTAGATGTTTCTGGCATGAATT
Source organism: Callinectes sapidus (assembly GCA_020233015.1). Lineage (NCBI taxonomy): Eukaryota > Metazoa > Arthropoda > Malacostraca > Decapoda > Portunidae > Callinectes > Callinectes sapidus. The sequence continues at coordinate 1,543,026 of CM035218.1, forward strand.
TTTTTATTAACAAAAGAATCACTATGCATCAATAATATTCTGCCCCCTATCTCCCCACCCCCCAAAAAAACAAACAAAAAAACAAAGCATTACCAAATGTAGAAAAAAAGGGTATTATTTTACTTTAACACCAGTCTCAAGTTGGCTATTCATACCCTTCCCATCTGTTAGAGCTTTCCATACTGAGTAATTTGATCCCCAGATGTATTTGGCGCAAATCGATTATAATGGCGCTGGTGATTTTTGAAGATTTACCGAATTTGCAGGCCCAAACATGATTTGCGGCGAAAACAAATAGCAGATTCGTTCAAAACGCACCAAAATCTACCAAGGAAAAATAGTAGGTTTGACCCCCACCAGGTTACATTTAGTTCGTATAATGTTTTAGCTCACAGCGCTGCTGGTCATAGACGTTCAGTTACCCTCGCGACACAACACGGGGCGGTGTTGCCTGGTGGCTAGTCGTCCCGCGTTCCGCAAACTCGGTAAATCTTCAAAAATCGCTAGCGCCATTATAATTGATTTGCGCCATTTATGTATGGGAATCAAATTACTTAGTATGGAAAGCTCTAACAGATAGGAAGGGTCTGAAAAGCCAACTTGAGACTGGTGTCAGAGCAAAAATTTACCGAAAAAATAACCAAAGGGAACTGACTCAAACTTTACATCAATATAATGAACGTGAATCAAACTCACGTCACTAATTCCCTATAACGAGACCTTTATCTTCCACGTGTCTTTGTTAGAAATACTTCCTTGAGTATGGAGGAATTAGATTATTAAAACAATGAATATCTTGTCCTGCCACCGGCGTGTGGCGTGATGGACCAAAACAAACAAACAGACGATCTCACTCCCATCCTCTCTCTCTTGTCTCATCTTTTCTCCTTTTCTCTTCAGATATAAGTTTCGCTGTTTATTCTTCCTTGCCATGGTGAATGGCGAGGTATACTGCATCTTCTCTCATTAGCTATTTTTGTTTCTCTTTTGTTGCTTCAGTCTAAAACGAATGTCATATATTGGAGCATCTTCAAAGCATCATCTAGGCCAGGCATACGGTAAAAAGTTATTCTCTGTGCATTTATTTATTTTCTCTGTTTCTTTCCCTTGGTGAATGGTGAGGTGTAAAGTATATCTGCTTTGCTTCCTTTCTAAATTTTACCTCCCCTTTTTTCCTTCATAGAGAAAAAAGGAAAAAAAAAACTTTTTTGTCAATTTTTTTCAAACTAAGAGAGAGAGAGAGAGAGAGAGAGAGAGAGAGAGAGAGAGAGAGAGAGAGAGAAATTAGGTCAAGTTAGTGTCTAATTAACTCTTTACCTCGTTTGGCCTCGTTCTACTGGCATATTATTGTTATTTTTCGCTAATTCGCGTTTCTTTGACATTTAAGGGGGTTTATATGAATTTATTTATTGTCGATCTATGTTCTTTGTATATAACTTAGTTCATTTCTCAGCTGTGTTAAGAGAAACAGAAAAATTCAAGAACTTTTTGCTCCGAGTGCTGGTGAACACGAGCGCTGCTTAGCCTTGTTACTTCCACTCCTGTAAATCTGAAGGCAGACCCCAATAGCAGAGTGCAGCTTTACATTATCTCCTGGGCCCAGATT
>CM035218.1:1549631-1551681 GCA_020233015.1 Callinectes sapidus
GAGAGAGAGAGAGAGAGAGAGAGAGAGAGAGAGAGAGAGAGAGAGAGAGAGAATATATGTTTGTAATGGTGAAATCTTAAACAGACACACACTACTACTACTACTACTACTACTACTACTACTACTACTACTACTACTACTACTACTACTACCACCACCACCACCACTACCACTACTACTACCACTACCACTACTACTGCTACTACTACTACTACTACTACTACTACTACTACTACTACTACTACTACCACCACCACCACCATTTCTTACCCTTTGCCAGTTTCATAACCAAATCTGTAGGAATGAGGGCCGTTCTGTCCATGTATTTGTAAAGTCAGCCTTCCATCTCCCTCCTTTCCTCCTTCAGCTTTGGCAGTTTCTCTCACAAACTGTAGGGGGGGTTAGGGGAGGTTAATAGGCATGGCTGGTTAGTGAATTTCCCCCTCTATTTAGGCCTATAAGCATTATCTCTAGACCTATGGATAACTGAGAAATCGAGGAAAATGTAGATGTGTGTGTGTGTGAAGGGGGAAATTTACATTAAAATTTCTTATGCATGTTTGAAGCCCTATATTATGAAGTACAAGGAGTGTAGGGTTGAATAGGCATAGATAGATAGATAATTTCCTCCTCCTTTCAGGCATATAAGCAGATTATCTATAGGCCTTTGTATAAGTGAGAAATTAAAGAAAACGTTTAAATGTGTGTGAAGGGGGGAAAGTTTACATTAAATTTTTCTTGCATGTTTGAAGGCCTATATTATGAAGTACAGAGAGAGTAGGGGAAGTTAATAGGTAGATTTAAAAAAAGATTAGATGAGAGTATTATGGATAGAGATGATAGGTGGTGGGATAGATAAATACTACTGATTAAAAGTGCTGCCTCGTATAGGTCATACTGCCAGGCCTTCTGCAGTCGCCACCCTCTTATGTTCTTATGGTTCTTACTATGAGGGGTTTAAAGATAAAACATTGTGTAGATCTGTTCACAGACTGGTGGTGTTACTTCCTGTAGAAGAATTGGGAAAGTTTTATGCATCTTTCTTTGGAGATGGGAGTGTATCATGAATGATATTAATATGGGTTTGTTTCATTAATTTATTGGAAGGGAACCTGATCCCACCACGCATGTAGTGTGTCTATTGTATTTTGGCTGACGTGGCAGTGGTGGTGGGGGGAGGGGAGGGCAGTCCGAGGGTAGGCCTGGCAGGCTGGATGTGGCTGGGCCAGTCAGTCGGTCCTCCTGCCGCTGTACACCTCGTGGATAGGTAGGTCAGTCAGTGTCCCTGCCAGTGTTCTAGTCGCATGGTTACAACTTGTGCTGTTTTGACGCGGCTGTCCACTCCAGCTGTGCTTAGGAGGAGAGTAGTGTACTATAGTACTATAGGGCCACTGAAATACTAGTACTATGTATGTCTTTCAGAGTTATGTTTCTTTCAAAGCAAGCTCTTTACCCGCCAGCAGACACCAAGGGTGGGGTGGCAGTGGCTGCTGGGCTGGTGTGGTGTCTGCCCAGCCAGCTAGCCAGCCAGTAAGCAGCTGGTTGCCCAGTGGTGGGTGGGGTGAAGGTGCCGGTTTATTAGCTACTTTTCACCCATTGAAAAGCCTCTGGTTGAAGCGATTTTACCATTCCAATGGCAAATTAAGACGATTTCTACCAGAAAAACTGTGGTGAAAGTGACTAGTGAGATTACAGGAGTGTTTTAGCATTGTAGTGACATATGAAGACGATTTTTACGGTGACTAGCAGTGTTTCACGAGCGCTTTAAAGTGTTCAAGTCATCTAATTACTGGACTGAAGCTGCAAGTTGGAATCACAGGGGCTGGACTACGATAACAAGGTGACTACAAGGTGCTGTGACAAGCCTTACGGTACTAATGTTTACTTAGGCCAGTCAGGAGGTGGGTGCTACCCCTCCACAGACCCCGGCGCCTCCTTTCATCGGTCATTTTCAGCCTTATCTCTCAATATTATAGGCTCATCTTGCCACAGTATGCAGCCATGGTACTAAACTTTCATATTAGCCATTCAGACATAGCTTTCGTGGTCA
>CM035219.1:44551-56406 GCA_020233015.1 Callinectes sapidus
GATCTCCTTGCTCCTGAGGGACGTGATAAGCACTCCTCTGTGTTTAAGATACAATTTCCATCTGCACAGGAGGAGGAAGAGGAGGAGTGATGTGATTAAATGATGGCACTCGTTCCAGCCACGTTCTCTATCTACCCACTCACTCCTCACTACTTAGAATCACACGTCAATTTTCCGACAGATAAAGGTCAACAGCAAAAAAAATAAGTACAGACAGAAGAGACAAGAGAGAGAGAGAGAGAGACAGCGTCCTTACACGAGACCTTTCCAGTACAAAGCAAAATAACATACCCCGGCGTATCTCCTCCATTCAACAATTCATCTGACATTCACCTGAAGCTCCTTATTGATAAGACATAACAGATCTGATTATTTTCTGGCAGAGAGAGAGAGAGAGAGAGAGAGAGAGAGAGAGAGAGAGAGAGAGAGAGAGAGAGAGAGAGAGAGAGAGAGAGTGTGTTATAATACGACTTAACAATCTCCTACGTAATGGTGATGAACAACAGACCTACAGTGACAGTTCATTATCATCAATGGAACACCAATCAACACCTTCCCTGTCCTTCACCTTACTGTGCTCCACCACCGCCATGCACACACACACACACACACACACACACACACACACACCAGGAGTAAGGTAACACTGCCTGGCTGACGCTGCCTCTCCATGTACATACAGCTATTCAGTGCTCTTTAACCCCCTTCAGTACTGGGAGGCATTTTTATCACTGTTTTGAGGGTTATTAGATGGTTTTGTTGACTTATGGAAGGGTGTATGGAGATTGGGTTAATGGCTACAGTCTGTACTATTTCAATCTTGAGGAAGGGTCTATGGAGGTCAGAAGATTAATGGCCAAAGTCTGTACTATTTTAATCCTCACATAAGTTTTTGAAGCTGTTTAAAATCGACAGTGAGCAGAATATATAGAAAATGCGTTCCAGTACTGAAGGGGTTAAGTCATTCTATCAATCTATTCTTGTCAGAGCCATTACACAATATAACCTATGAGTAGAGAGGGAAGGTTTCCATGTGAACGCGTCCTGAGGTGACAAGTTCCTGTGACAGCGTTGTTGAAACAGTACACAGTGACTCTTCATTAAGTCTTACCTTCGCCCTTCCCCCATTATAGACTTATATTATCCCATGGTTTTAGACTTGAACATTTTAATAAGTACTAAAGTGTTCAAGTCTAACATGGAAGACTAAAACATTCAGATTATAATTAGAATGTACAGTACATAACTCTTACTCTTTTTAACACGTGTGGACGAGTTAGGCTTTAGGCAGATTGCTAGTACGAGTTTATACGTTTTTTTCATCTTTATCTTTGACTTTTAAGGTGGTGGTGGTGGTGGTGGTGGTGGTGGTGGAGGTGGTGGTGTGCCGCGCAGAGCAGGATTCGGTTCAGTACAGGATGTGTCGATGATCAGGTCCTCCGTTAGTTAACCTTTAGAGTGGCCTGTCTTCTCCACAGCCTCAACAAAACTCAGCCCTGCATGACATCCCTGACTAGGAAGTAACTCTACACTTGAAACTTTCCGTGTCCTGTCCTCTTCTGTTTGTGAGTCAAGTCGTGGTGGGTCAGTTATAAGAAGCAGCAAGTCAGTGCTATGCTCATTACAAGCCAACTGTCAATGATGGGGTGGAGGTAACAGGTTATTTTTTACCTTTTACTTCTCATCACATCTCTGACTTGTGTTAAGACGATACCACTCATCAATAACAGCCTCATTCTGTCCACCACGTCAGGCGGCACTAGCAAATTTATGTCCCAGGGAAGGTATTTACTGTGGCGTCAGAGAGAGAGAGAGGGAGGCGAGGCAGTGGCGGAGCAGAGGGTGGGAGCTCCGTGGCGAGGCGCGATAACCACCACGTCACACACACACGAAAGGAAATTTAGAGATTAGAGAAATTAGGATGCCTGCCTAATCCCTTCCCGGTCCCCAGTGAAAAGATTTCCTTCTCCTCCTTAATCGTGCATAAATCTTATTTGCTTTTATAATTAATAATTTCTTCACGGATAATGACTTTCGAATATTTTTCAGACCCACTAATTGAAATGTGCGTCGCTATGATGCCACGCGAACCGGGGAGACGCAGCGACGCGAGGTGAGGCGTGGCATGGCAGGGCTGAGGTGAGGTGAGGTGAGGTGGTGAGGCAAGGCGTGGTGTGACATGGCTGAGCTGGCGAGGCTGAGGTGATGTGGTGTGGTGTGGTTGAGGTGGTGAAGCAAGGCGTACTGTGACATGGCTGAGCTGGCGAGGCTGAGATGGTGAAGCAAAGCGTGGTGTGACATGGCTGACGTGGCGTGGTGCGCGGTGGCTGAGGCGGTGTGGCTGAGGTGACGAGGCATGGCGCGGCTGAGTTGGTGTGGCGTGGCGTGGCGTGGCGTGGCGTGGTGAGGTGTGGTGTGGTGTGGTGTGGCGTGGCGTGGCGTGGCGTGGTGTGGTGTGGTGTGGCGTGGCTGGGAGGCGTCGTCATTCTGGCTTATTAAATCATTCATAACACCAAGACACCTTTTAGCTACACTGGACAACCTTATTGGAACACTTTTTACTTCAAACTTTACTTATTTCTTACTTCATTCCATTTCCATAAATATACTCAAAGATCTCTCTCTCTCTCTCTCTCTCTCTCTCTCTCTCTCTCTCTCTCTCTCTCTCTCTCTCTCTCTCTCTCTCTGACGCGAAAATTTAATCCTTTCAAAGTAAAAAATTATTCCATGTCTCCATGATTTAGGTTTGTAATTCGCTGACGACACAAAGAATTGGAATATTAATGTTGAGTTTGCCTTCTGTGACTTTAATATATTTCCAACCCTTTTCTTTAGGCGTGATAGTCAAAGGAGATTTCTTTTTAATATATGTATTCTATTTTTGTGTATGTGAAGACTGACATGATACGGTAGATAGATTAATTGAAAAAAAGAACATAACAACCGAAAGAGAGAGAGAGAGAGAGAGAGAGAGAGAGAGAGAGAGAGAGAGAGAGAGAGAGAGAGAGAGAGAGAGAGAGAGAGAGAGAGAGAGAGAGAAAGAGAGAGAGAGAATAAAAAAGCCTTATTAATCTAAAGACATCAGGGTTGAGAGGGTTAAAATGAACAAAGAAGACAATTTAATAGCTTCCCAGAAAACGGTAATCAAAAGATGAGAAGACTAAAGAAGCTACGATGAGGAACACTAACAAGTGGATAACGTGGACAATGGTACAGTATTAAGGAAGACTGTCAACTCACTCACACACACACACACACACACACACACACACACACACACACACACACACCAGGGGTTCACCTTCCTTTTTAATATATTTAGGAACCAGCACCTCAGTGGACTTTTTTTTATAGAAATTTTGTCACCCTAGACCGGATTTCCCTCCTACATGGATAAAAAAATGAGTAAGATTGCAACTGTTACTCTTTGAAGCGCCTTGTGTGGTACCGTGAGTGCGAAGTGGAAGTGTGTAGGAGACCGTGGGAAAACGTAGGAAGTGTGTGTGTGTGTGTGCGTGTGTGCGTGTGTGTGTGCGTGTATATGGATCGTGAGTCTGTCGAAGAGCTGTGGGAGTACATAAGGATGATTAAGAAATACGTGGAAGTGCGTGGGAAGATAAAGATGCGTGGGTTTATGGCATGGCAGAGAGCAACGGGAAACTTATTTATTTATAGGAGCCACTGGGCATGATATATATAACAGCAGATTCTTTACTCCTACGTGTCTTCCTGAATTTGGACTGAAAAACACCTGATTTCTACGTGTTATCATGTGTTTCTAGGCTCTGGTGTGTAGACGGAAGCGGTAGAAGGAACAAAAAAAACAAAATAAAGGAGGGAGAAGGAGAAGGGAAGGAGAAAGAGGAAGAGGAGAGAGAGCCAAGCCACAGTACCTTTCTCTCTCTCTTTCTCCCTCTACTTCCTCAATATTTGGTGTAATATTTAGTGTTCTATATGTGTTTTGATGTGTTTCTAGGGTCAAGCGTGTAGATGGAAGCCGCAGAAGGAAGAAAAAAGCTGAAGCAAAGGAGGAGGAGGAGGAGGAGGAGGAGGAGGAGGAGGAGGAGGAGAAGGAGGAGGATGAAAGAAAGGAAAGCAGAAGAGGAGTCAAACCACAATATTTAGGTAAGTATCCCTTGCTGTTCTTTATACTGTAATCTGGTGTTTCTGGAGGTGTATTTGGGGTGCTTTAAGTGTATCTGACGGTGCTGCAAGAAGAAAGAACCCTTAAGAAATAACATCGAAGGAAAAGAGAGAGAGAGAGAGAGAGAGAAATAGTGAAGGCGGTAATTCATAAAGAGGACAGTACGAAGGATCCAACATTACGTGAAGTGTCTTGAAAGAACCTAAGAAGTTAAGTACATAAGAAGATAAAAAGAAGCTCCAGGAGGCAACCAGGTCTACGCGTGCCATTCTTGCATCAAACACACTCACAACTATTCAGCGTTTCCACCCATCCCATGCATCCTCATAAATTGACCTGTTGTATCAAAATTTCTTACATTGAATGCTCAGTCCTCCTATATTGAAAACCAGTTACTTTCATGCCTCTTTTCTGAATCAAACTATAGGAAGCTGAACTAATGGAAGAAAAAGCAGAAGCAAGAACGCAGCTCCTCAAATTACAGATTACCGTATTCATTCACTTAACCCCTTCAGTACCGGGAAAACATTACTGAACACCACTTACTTTCCTACCTCTTTCTTGAAACGAACTATATCAAGCTGAAGTCATGGGAGCAGTAAGAGATTTCCATACCCATTTACTTCAGTACTGAGACACGTTTTTTTACACCAAGAGTTATGGATATGATTAAGCGATTTATTGACGTCAGGAAGGGTCTATAGAGGTGAGAAGATTAATAGCCGGAGTCTGCACTGTTTTCATCTCCAACATGAGTTTCTGAAGCTGTATAAAAGCGACAAATTACAAGCAGAATAAAAAAAAATACGTCATTGTACTAAGGCAATCAGAGAAAGGAAAAAGATTTAAGATTTAGGAATGAGAGGAGAAGGTTATCTTGACTTTTGTTCGTGGAGGTGGGTTTCTGAAGCTGTATAAAACCGACAAATTACAAGCAGAATAAAAGAAACGCGTCATTGTACTAAGGCAATCAGAGAAAGGAAAAAGATTTAAGATTTAGGAATGAGAGGAGAAGGTTATCTTGACTTTTGTTCGTGGAGGTGGGTTTCTGAAGCTGCATAAAACCGAGCAATTACAAGCAGAATAAAAAAATGCATCAGTGTACTTAAGCAATCAGAGAAAGAGAAAAGACTTAAGATTTAGGAGTGAGAGGAGAAGGTTATCTTGACTTTTGTTCGTGGAGGTGGGAGTGTGTTGCAATATATCAGCTTCCTGGCGAGGTTCATGGGTCAGGGGAGGGTGAAGGAGAGTAAGAAAGATGACTGGACGTGCCGTAAATCTTGGTGCTGGTTAAGTAATGCTGATAAAAGACTGGAATGGCTATGGTAAGTGGACTACACCATCTTGCTCTCACTTCGATAACAAAAGAAAATCCCTCTCCCTCTCTCCCTCTCTCTCTCTCCCTCTCTTAAAGGTCGCTGAAGTTAAGGAGCTGTGAAAGGAGGAAAAAAATAATAATAAAAAAGGAAGGAGAAGGAAAACCTGAGAGAATGAAGTCAAGAAGAGAATGAGAGCATGAGGGAAAATCTTTGTATCTTCTAACAAAACTCAAGATGAAAGTGTAAATTCCAAGAAAAAAAAATAAAGGGACGAAAAATTAGAAAAAAAACATGTACCCGACGAGAAATTGAGAGAGAGAGAGAGAGAGAGAGAGAGAGAGAGAGAGAGAGAGAGAGAGAGAGAGAGAGAGAGAGAGAGAGAGAGAGAGAGAGTCACACACACATATTCACACTGTAAGGAAAGGATGAGACAGCATGAATGACAGAGATGAAGAGGGAAAGAGGGAAAGATATCTATTCATGTCACCTCTCCCAGCTGTAGTGAGGACCGAGAGGCTGATGAAGAACTGGAAAGGCCGTGCAGATGGAAAGGAAAAAGGGGAGAAGAGGAGGAGGAGGAGGAGGAGGAGGAAAGGTAGTGTTAGTACGATGTGTTATATTATGATGTGCTTTTCGTGTTTTCTGTCCAACATTTTCTTTTTTTTATCTATTTATTTTATTTTTTCATTTAGCGTGTGTTTGTGGTTATTTTATTCTGTGTGTGTGTGTTTGTTTGTTTGTTGTGTTTTTTTGGTCTTTAATTATTTGTTTCTATAATCCGTTTCTCTCTCTCTCTCTCTCTCTCTCTCTCTCTCTCTCTCTCTCTCTCTCTCTCCCTCTCTCACTCTCTCTCTCTCTCTCTCTCTCTCTCTCTCTCTCTCTCTCTCTCTCTCTCTCTCTCTCTCTCTCTCTCTCTCTCTCTCTCTCCCTGTCCATATCAGTTTGTCTTTCCCTTTTCCCTTTTCCATTTCAAAGCTTCCATTTCCTGTCTCCTGTATTCATCTCTTTATCTCGGCTCCAGTCCATATCTTTCCACGTCCTGCACTTTCCTCCCCTCCGAACCTTTCTTTCATCTCTGTCTATCTGCCTATAAGCATTGGGCACAGCTTTACCCCTCTCCAATCGTTTGTTGGTTAATGTCTCTCTACTGTATACAACTTCCAGTCTCCTCCGTACGCTGTTCTATCTGTCTGTCTTTAACCCCTTTCGTATTCATTGTGTTTATTGTTGGTCCGTTTCGTACAGCTTCTGAAACTCATATTGGGGGTGAAAATCGTGCATACTCTGGCCATTCATTTACCTGAACTCCATAGACCCTTCCTAATGTCAATAAATTTGTGTAATTGTAACCCCCTAAAAAACTTGTGGTGAAAATGTGTCCCAGTACTGAAGTGGTTAAGGAACGATGACAACTTTATTTAGTCTGTGTCTTTTCGTTTCCTCTGTTTGGTCTCGTCTTTCTCGTCTACTCTACCTGTCAATCTCATTTTGTTCTCTGTGCTTTACTAAGGTCTCTGTCAGATTACTTCTTTCTGTCAGGCGTCCTCTCTCTCTCTCTCTCTCTCTCTCTCTCTCTCTCTCTCTCTCTCTCTCTCTCTCTCTCTCTCTCTCTCTCTTTTTTGGGTTTGGTATAAATTTGGATCCTTTAAAAAGACGAGAGGGAAAGGTGGCTACGTGTGGGAGGAGGTAATGGAAGGTGGTTCACTTAGGGGTTCTTTCTGTAAGTGTTGTTCAAAGTTAGTTAGTTAGTGTTCTTGGTGTGAGTGATCTCTCTCTCTCTCTCTCTCTTTTTTGGTTGGGTATAAAATAATTTGGATCCTTTAAAAAGACGAGAGGGAGAGGTGGCTACGTGTGGGAGGAGGAGGTAATGGAAGGTGGTTCACTAAGGGGGTTCTTTCTGTAAGTGTTGTTCAAAGTTAGTTAGTGTTCTTGGTGTGAGTGATCTCTCTCTCTCTCTCTCTCTTTTTATTTGGTTGGGTATAAAATAATTTGGATCCTTTAAAAAGACGAGAGGGAAAGGTGGCTACGTGTGGGAGGAGGAGGTAATGGAAGGTGGTTCACTTAGGGGTTCGTTCTGTAAGTGTTGTTCAAAGTTAGTTAGTTTAGTGTTCTTGGTGTGAGTGATGGAGTGACATTGTGGTTTTTAAGGATAACTTGGAATATTTTTGTGTCCTTTGAAGAGAAGAGGAAACTGAAGGAAGAAGAAAAAGATGATAGTGATAATGATGATGATGATGATGATAATGATGATGATGATGATGATGATGATGATGATGATGATGATGATAATGATGATGACTGTGTGTGTGATGGGAGTTACAATGTGATTTTAAGGATAACTTTGAATATTTGGGTGTCTTTTGAAGAGGAATGTTGCAAAGTCGAGAAAAGTAAAGGAAAAAGAAGAATGAAAAGAAAAATAAGAAAAAGATGATGATGATGATAATTTTCAGTTAATTCTCAGTACCTTTAAGAGGACTGGCAAACTAGTGACCTTAAAATTTTCATCACTTTTGTTACCCTTGACAAATTTCCCTCTCTTATATAACAAAATATCAACAAATCAATACCTCCACTTTATAACAACTTTACATTTATTGAGTTACTTTTTTCCTGTATTTTTTTGGGGGAAGAGGAAGTAGATCTTTTTTATTCTCTTTTTCCTTTTATTAATACTCAGCATGGGTTTTAATGGGCTAAAGGAAGTATGTGGGGTACCTCCTATCTAACCCCCCCCCCCACCCAGCTATGACTATGACAATATTCTTACACTACAAACTTATGTCGTCTCTTATTTTCTTCTTTCTTTTATTTTTCTTCCTTTTTATTCATTTATTTATTTTATTTATTTATTTTTTTGGGGGGTTCCGTCTCCTTGGTAGCCTTAAGGTCCTAAATATATCCTTTATAGGAAGTCACGTACGTACTCATAAAAAGTGTGTGTGTGTGTGTGTGTGTGTGTGTGTGTGTGTGTGTGTGTGTGTGTGTGTGTGTGTGGGTGTGGGTGTGGGTGGCGGTAAGCATGTAAGAATCTAAATATATCCTTTTTTGTAACCTTCCTTGTACCCACGAAGGAAAAATTGTTATCCTTCATACCCAAATATCCCGTGTGTGTGCGTGTGCGTGTGTGTGTGCGTGTGCGTGTGTGCGTGCGTGTAAAACTACCAGCTCCTCAAAAACACCCGCGCCAAATTACTGCTCACTTTAAAATACTGAGCATCACCCCGCCCTTAAAAAAAAGAAAAGGAAAAAAAGGAAAAAAAGGAAAAAAGAAAAGAAAATATGGTGACTAGTTTCCTAAAAAAAATAAATAAATAAAAAAAAGGGAAAAAAGAAAAAGGACACTGGAGGTTTCAAAATAGCAGCAGAAGCTCACCGCCACTCATCCTAACTAGCACGACACACACACACACACACACACACACACACACACACACACCACCACCACCACCACCACCACCACCACTACGTATAAAAATAATAAGAAAAAAAATAACACTTCTCATGGAAAAGAAAGAAAAGAGAGAGAAAAAGAAAGAAAGAAAGGAAAAAAAGGACAAAGTATAAAAACAAGAAAAAATAAATAAATAAACGCTTCTCATGGAACAGAAAAAAAGAGAAAAAGAAAAAGAGAGAGAAGAGGGGAAAAAAAGAGGGGAAAAAAAGAGGGGAAAAGAGACTGATCCTCTCGAAACAACCCCAGCAAACAAGCCATCAAGTTATTATAGACTTACCTTAAACCACCTCCCCCCCACCCCCCCCTTCCCCTCCCCCCCTGCCCCCCCCCTCTGGCCGTCCACAGCATGAAAAGATGGAAGGAAAGAGAACCCAGGGAGGAGGAGGAGGAGGTGGAGGAGGGTGGAGGAGGAAGGAGGAAGGAGGTAAACTTGTCCCCCTTCCACCCCACCTCTCTCTCTCTCTCTCTCTCTCTCTCTCTCTCTCTCTCTCTCTCTCTCTCTCTCTCTCTCTCTCTCTCTCTCTCTCTCTCTCTCTCGTCTCTCTCTCTCTCTCTCTCTCTCTCTCTCTCTCTCTCTCTCTCTCTCTCTCTCTCTCTCTCTCTCTCTTAATAACACCTTTCAACTTTTTTCCTGCCTCTGCCACCCACTATCCTTTCCTTACTTGTCCCTAAACTCCTCCAGACCCTTTCCAGACCCATTTAGCCCCTTTCCAGCCCCTTCAGACTTTTTTCCAGCCCTTTCCAGCTCTTTCCAGCCCTTTCAGATTCTTTGCAGCCTTTTCCAGTCCATTTTAGACCTTTCCAGACCATTTCCATTTTTTTCATCCCTTTCAGTCCCTTTCAGACTATTTGCAACTTTTTCCAGTCTATTTCCAGTCCATTTTAGACCTTTCCCGACCCTTTCAGACCTCTCCCAGCTCTTCCACTCTCTTTCATTTTTTTTTTAGCCCTTTCAAGAACCTTACAGTCTCTTTCAAATTCTTTCCAGCCCTTCCAGTCACTTTCAGACTCTTTTCAGCCCTCTCCAGTCTTGTTTGAGCCCTTTCAGTTCTTTTCCAGCTCCTTTCCAGACCCTTTTCAGCTTTTTTTGTCATTTCCACCCCTTCCAGTCCCGTTCAGACCCTTCCAGTCCCTTTCTAGTCTTTTTTTCAGTCCCTTTCAGTTCTTTTCCAGCCTTTCCAGACCCTTTTCATCTCTTCCAGCCTGTGCTTCTTTCTACCCGGTGCCTTGTAACATCTTTTTCCATGGCATTTCTTCCCCGTGACCTTCAAATCCAGTTTCTTCCCCGTCTAACTTATACCGTTCAACATTTTCCTATATTTTCTGTTCACTCTTTCCCTTTTTTTCTTTTTTTTTTCTGTGTCATATTTTCCTCATGATCTGTCTTGGTTCGAATTCATGTCAGTTATTTTTCAATATTTTTTATACTTTTTTTCTATTTCCCTTTTCATTCGTGTCTATTTCGTTTGGTAGTCATGTCTGTTCTCTTTTCCAGCCCCTTTTCCAGACTTATTCATGTCTATTTCTACTTCCTTAGGTTAATATTTGTATCTTTCAGCCATTTTGTATAATTTTCTAACTTCTTTTTCTCTCTTTTATATTTTCTTCATGTCTATTTTCTATGGTAGTCATGTCATTCCTATTTTTCATCCCTTTCCAGACCTATTTTGTGGCTGTTTCTATTCCCTTCTACATCAGTTTGTGTTTTTCAGGCTTTTTTATTATTTTCTAATTTCTTTTCTCTTTTTTACAGTTTCTTCATGTCTTTTCTTTTGTTAGTCATGTCAACTCCTTCTCCAGACGTATCCATGCCTGTTTCTACTCAATTTTAGACCAGTTCGTATTTTCAGCCATTTTCTTTATTCCTTTTCTAATTTCTTTCTCTTTGATACTTTCCTCATGTCTATTTTCTGTGGTAGTCATGTCAGTCCTCTTTCCCATTCCCTTCCAGACCAGTTTGTATCTCTCAGCACTTTCTCTCTCTCGGTTTGTCCTCTCTTTACTCCTCCTCTCACTCCCTCTCCCTCTCTCTCCTGTCAGCTTGTCCAGTTTTCCATCCTCTTTCAGTCTCTCGTCACTTCTTTTACTCACTCAACACTTCCCAGGGTTTTTTAGTCATTTTTTTTCCCTTCCTCTTGTTCTCCCTACACGTCCCTCCTTGCTCTCTTTCCATAAGACAGCCCCTTTCCAGTTCTTTCCCCTCCTCTCCAGTCTCTTACCTCTACTTTGACCCCCTCAGGGCTATCTTGCATTTCTCTTCCTTGTACTTCTTCCTTTATCACCTCTCTTTTTTCTTCCTTCATCCTCCATGTCTCACCCAAACTTCCATGACCAAGTTTCTCTTCCAGATATTTCCAAATTCTATTCTTTTATCTATTTATTTTATTTTTTCTCCATTTCTTTCATGTTCTGTTCTTCCTGGTAGTGTTTTTTTTTAATTATTTCTTATTATTCTCAATGTCTCTTCTAAACTACCATGGCCAACATCATTTTCCAGGTATTTCCAGGCTTTCTCTATTCTTTTATCCCTTCATTTTCTTTTTTTCGTACTTCTTTCATCTTCCGTTCTTCCTGGTAATGTTTTCCTTTCCCTTTCATTCTCTATGTCTCATCTATCTACCCTGACCAAATTCTTTTCCCCAGATATTTCCAGACAATCTAATCTTTTGTACTTTCACTTTCTTTTTTTCTACTCCTTTCATCTTTCGTTCTTCCTGGTAATGTTTTTTTTATCTTTCATTCTCTATGTCTAATCTAAACTACCCTGACCAAATTCTTTTTCCAGACAATCTAATCCTTTGTACTTTCACTTTCTTTTTTTCTACTCCTTTCATCTTTCGTTCTCTAAAGTAATGTTTCTACGTGGTTTTCCCTTTCCTTGATATAATTTAGGCACTTCACCTCCATTTCACACCCCATCAAAGGCTGTTAGAAA
>CM035219.1:204223-221176 GCA_020233015.1 Callinectes sapidus
GAGAGAGAGAGAGAGAGAGAGAGAGAGAGAGAGAAATAATTGATTTAACTCACGTGCTGCTCCTCTTCATATTTTCTTCATTTAATCTTCATAATAAACCAATTCTCCTGAAAAACTCAAAAAAATTGTAGATTAGAGAGAGCCAGAGAGAGAGAGAGAGAGAGAGAGAGAGAGAGAGAGAGAGAGAGAGAGAGAGAGAGAGAGAGAGAGAGAGAGAGAGAGAGAGAGAGAGAGAGAGAGAGAATGCTTACACTTGACAAAACAGGTGTAAGGCAAAAGAGGTTATTGTTGTAGCAGTATATCAGTATATATCACACCCAACCCTCCCAAAGAGAGACAGAATGCTTACACTAGGTATGCAATACTTACGTGGCAGAAGAAACTGTAAAGCAAGAGGTTATTGGTGTATGTAAAGTTTTGTGTGTGTGTGTGTGTGTGTGTGTGTGTGTGTGTGAGTGCAGGCGTGTGTGTGTGTGTGTGTGTGAGTGCAGTCGTGTGTGTGTGTGTGTGTGTGCAGGTGTGAGCGGCAAGCAATAGCAGCGGGCGGCGTGCCCTCGGAGGGCGTTTGCAAAAAAAAAATAAATAAATAAAAAACGATAAAAAAAATTGGCAGCCTCGACCGACCTCAACCCTCAACCAATGCAAACCTCTGAGAAAGCAACAACAACAACAACAACAACAACAACAACAAGAGCAACAAGAGCAACAACACCTGTGAGGGGAAAACATGGTTTAGAATAACTCCTGAAATATAATAACTATTAAGTATACTGTACAACTATACCTATAACTGTAACCTACAACTATAACTGAAATATAACACCTATTAAGAGAGAGAGTGTTGGTTTTCAAACACACACACACACACACACACACACACAAAAAAAAAAAAAACTTTACTTACCCACTAATAATTCCTGAAACAAAATAACAATTAAGAAAATGTCAGATAGCCACAGTTTGCAGGGAGAGTACGGCCACTAACCCTGAGTGGACACTGATATTATTATTAATCTTATCAATAATTATTACACTTCCTACAATAATTTTAACTCCTTCACTCAACACACACACACACACAAACACAATTATACTATATACTTACCCAGTGACTCCTGAAATGAAATAATACGAGATTATTATTATTGTAATAAATATACCCCAAAAAAAGATAGTGTATGCGGGCGTGCGCGCGAGCGTGCATGCGGGCGGGCGTGAGCTGCAGGCATAAACAATGGGCGTGCATGCGGAGGGGGAAAATGGCGGCGCCCACTCTCACAAACACAGGATATTATTAATCCAATCATTTACAACACTAATAACCACACACCACTCTCTCTCTCTCTCTCCCTCTATCTATTATTACGTGGAAAGCCAAATATAAAAGAGAGAGAGGGAGGGAGAGCGGAGCGGTGAGGGCGTCTCTCTCTCTCCCGCCAGCCATTTTCGCCCCAGGGCACTAAAATCTTCAAAAAAACAGCCCAATTTCTGAATATCACGGAGAATAAAGGCATGGCGGGGTGGACAGACAGACAGCGCTTATTCCACACACATACACACACACAATTATGGGTACTTAGCTGGAATAAAGGAAGATAATGCTCCTCCTCCTCGGCGGTTACTTCTCCCCTCCCTTGAATTCTTGCTGACGGTGTTGATGTTGTTGTAGTCAAGCGAGCACCCATGTAATCTGTAGCTAAAATGGTGTTAATAATTTGAAATGTATTCTTTTCGATGTATCATTGCCGTTTTCTTATTATCTGTATTGTTTTCTATTTATTTTTTGTATTAACTTTTTTATTGGCTTGTGTTTTTGTGTTTTTTTTTAAGGTGCTGGTTTGAATATCTTCTCTTTCTCTATATATTATTTTTGCCTTCGTTTACATTTTTTCTATCTTTTGTTGGTTTCTGGAGTTTTATTTATTTATATTTCTTTTATTTTGGTATAGGCGCTGGAATCCAGTGAAATTTTAATGTGTGTTTTCAGAAGAGAAAAAAATGTGGTTTAGGGAACCCAAGAAATGCGCTCCAAGCGGCGTCCAGGAATGATTACAGTATCATACCGCAGTCAAGGGATTATATTATAACTGTTTTTTTTCCTTATGAATGTAATGAAAAATTAACATTTCAACATTGCAAAGGCTATACTTAATGAACCATGGGCTTTTAAGGGTAGTTTTTAGAGTAATGAATCTCAGAATGGGCATTTAAACTAACTAGATACAAAAAAAAATTGTTTTAATCTTTATTATTTCCTGATAACAAAAAACCAAGTTAAGTCTGGAATCTCTCTTCGAAATATGTACAATTAGAGAGAGAGAGAGAGAGAGAGAGAGAGAGAGAGAGAGAGAGAGAGAGAGAGAGAGAGATGGCACAGGTATTATTAATTCCTCATTTCTCCTTTCCACCACTACACTATAATAATAAGTTCTCTGTGTCAAATGGCTGGAAACGTGTGGAAAATGTTGGAAGTATAAGGAAATAATGGAGAGGCGAGGAGGGGGTGTTGCGTGTAGGTGTAGGTGGGCGCGATGAGCTGTGACACAAACTCTAACACAATTATCACCTCATTTATTGCATTTCTAAGTTATTTACCTGATATTCTGGTTGATTCTGCCTCTGCTTCTCTCTCTCCGAGTCTGCGAGTGTGGGAGACGCAAGGCACGGGATGGAAACATTGGCGGGAAGGCTGTGTTCAGATGGCCACGGTGTAGATGGCTTGGGCGTAGTTCATTCCATTTTGAAAATGACCCCAAGAAAAAAGGCACCCACACCAGAATGTACCACGAATGTACCTGCTCCTCTTCCTTACCCTCCATACCCCTCCCCTTCCTTTTCCTGCACGTGCTGGAGTTAGGAAAATACCCAGGATTATTTAGAACACTTCTAGATATTTATATATTAGGGTAAATGTGTGTGTGTGTGTGTGTGTGTGTGTGTGTGTCTGAGGATTATTGTTAGCTTTTCCCCAGAAACTTCATCACACATACACTTCACCTCTCTGTCTATCTCACTCTTCCATTTCCCCACATCATGTAATATTTATGTGTAGACATAATAAAGTGTTTAAAGTGTTTATCGCATTCAGCTCCCTCTCTTCCTCCACTTGTCATGATCCATTAACTTTCATCTTGGTTTCTTCCAGCTATCCTCACCATTTGTAATCCATTCCCCTCTGTCATTCTCATGCATCTCTTCCTCCATTTGCTTCCACTTTCATTCCACAGATACTACGCCTTTCTTGCTATTCTTTCTTTCCAACCTAATCTTATACCTGAGTGTTGCTTTAATTAATGTTTCCCTAAAAGTGCTCCATCCAACCTGTGTCACCTCTCAACCCTTCTAATGCTGCTGCTGTGTACCTCAGTGCCATCCTAGCTACTTACTTTGCTACTGTTCTGCTGCTGCCCCACTTATTAGCCTGTCAATCTCACTTTCATTCCATCCATACCATACCATACATTATGCTCACCACACCCACACTCTTCCATTATACTTCTCTCAGCACATCATCATATTTACTTGCTCTCCTTAATGTATAATTCATTCAAACATCACACTTACAAATGCTTAACAAGTTTTATTTTACATTATATTACAGGAGCATAAAGTTTTATTCATTTATTTCATTCCATTACTTTTTATATGAACCAAAACAAATGGTATATATATTTTTTATTATTATTTAATTTAGATGTTAAAAAATCACGTTTTTTTGTGCAATAAGAGAAGAAAATTAGAAAAAAGAGTAGCGAAGTTTTTTTTTCTATGGATATACACAATAAATCATACTTTAAAACAAACATTCATTTTTATATTAAAGTAAATACAATAATAATAACGATAATAATAATAATAATAATAATAATAATAATAATAATAATAATAATAATAATAATAATAATAATAATAATGAATCAGGAAGGCATATATGATGAATTAAGTGAGACCTCTTCCCTTTCATATCACTCACGTATTACACACACCATAACACAGAAGAAAATAAGATAAATGAAAAAAATGAGAAAATTCATTATAAGGACACCCAAATGTCACGAGAATAGAGAAACAAAAAAAATACTAAACAAATAAACCAATGAGGAAAAAATGAGGAAAAGTCACAAAAATGGAATAAAAAATAAAAATTAAACAAAAGGCAATAAACACACTGAAATTGAAAAAAAATTGAGGCTTAAATTGAAGTGTTTCCAGGCCAGAACAATGAAAGGTTGGCCACACTACTGGAGCTCAGAGAGAGTGGCACTGTGACCTCCCTCACCTGGCACTGGCACTGACCAGGCCATGGCACCAGTAGCAGCAGCAGCAGCAGCAGTGAAGACATGCACCCTAACAAATCCCAGGTGTGTCCTTGGTTAACATACTTTGGTTCTGTAAATGGTGTCCCAGAAATCAGTGAAATTAAGATTGGAAATAGTTGGGGATTAATTATTCTCTTCTGTAATCAAACTTAACATGATTTTTTTTAGGGGATTTGAATTTTTGGGTGGGGAATATTTGGGGATTAGATATTAAATAGTTTGAAAATAGTCCAGAAAAATTAATATCCAAAGGTATTACAATAACTGGGACACCTTGCATATGTACTGTAATCCTCTGAGATATTTGAATATGTATTGTATGTATGTATGTATGTATGGATGGATGTGTGTATGTCATGGATGAATTAGGTAGACAAACATGGAGGTAACTGTACAAAATAACAAGAGTGAGGTTATTATTGGCTTAGGTTACATTGGGTGAAGCTGGTAAGCAAACATATATACCTGTAATAGTGGATACAGGACAGTATACCTTCAATATACAGAAAATCAGCTATTATAGAATGTGTGTGTGTGTGTGTGTGTGTGTGTGTTGCCTGACTTGAGAATGGCCCAGGATTTGCTTGGGTTCACGAGTTACAAGTGAAATGACATGACGACAGAATAAAACTAAAGCAAGACACGTTGACACAGTAATCCTGCCGTGCCTTCTCTTGACACGCAGGCGGATGGGAACAGAAAGTCTCGACAAACACAAACAAATGTATATGGCGACAAAAACAAGTTAAATTATCTTTTAAAAACCATTGCCTTCACCAGAAACACATGCATGCAGGATGGAGGCAAGTGGCAGCGTTCACCAGGAAACACACACTTGCAGACGACTCCTTGTGGCATCATGCACTTGCCAAGGATTCAAACTTATTCCCTCTCTCTCTTTCTGTCAAACTTCTCTCTTATTCTCCCTTCACAGTGAGAGAGCAACAAAAGAGTCTGTTTATGAATTGATTAGGGAGAGTATCTTATCTACT
The DNA here is from genome assembly GCA_020233015.1 of Callinectes sapidus. Taxonomy (NCBI): domain Eukaryota; kingdom Metazoa; phylum Arthropoda; class Malacostraca; order Decapoda; family Portunidae; genus Callinectes; species Callinectes sapidus. Next base: position 209,535 of record CM035219.1, read on the forward strand.
GTGATGTGAGAGGACCATTGGCTTAGAAAAGCTTGATACCAATCCCTAAGCAACTAAACCAGGAATATCAAACCAAAATGAACGTTGATAAATTGATGAAAAATGGTCTATACAGTAAAATAAAAGTATGATAGAAGAAATAATGAAAAATATAAACAAAAGGTGCTTTTATAACTCCAAACACCACAAAGGAGAAACAATAAAGTGTGTCTTTCCCATGACCTCACTCAACCATCACCAAATAACACGTGAGGAGCGACATCCTCAGAGGCTCACCCTTCACAGCAGCCAGGCATGAGGCAACCACAGCTGGCTCACAACACAAGGCTAACCACTAAACGCAAACCCAAATCAGAGAGTGGAAAAAATAAATAGCCTCTCTCATGCTAAGACAAACAAAGCTCAAATACCACAAAGCAATCCAATTTTCTCGTAACACCAATTGCAAGTTTAAACACAACAAACCAGCAGCAGCGGAGAATGAGAGAGAACAGCGAGGGACACGGAGATGGAAGGGAAATGGCAGGAATCCCCAAATATAGGGTCGGCGGTCGTCAGTCCCGCCACATCAAGGCTACACAGGGTTGGTTGGGTTCAGTGAAGTATGTACTACTGTCGCTCATCAACAAACTGAAGGATTAATGTGGTTTTGTGGGTTTCTTGGTTGAATTTTTTGAGCATTGTCTTGTGTTTGGTTTGTAAGATGCTTTTATTTGTTATGTTCTGGACATGTGAGGTTTAAAAGTCATCTAAATTTATGTCTAAATCTGTAAATGGGGCTAATTTTCACCTTAAACTGAAAGAAAATGCACTGGTTTTCAATTTTTGAGAACAAAAGTGTCACCAATTTCTTATCTTCCATTCCTGAGAAGCTCAATAAAAGCAGACAGTTTGTTAATGGTAAGAATAGTTACAAATTCCTCCCTCTTGATATTGGCATGAGTGATGTGAGGGAAAGAGTGGCTCCTTGGGGCAGAACAGAGCAACACACCACACCCAACAAGCACCATAAGCCAGCACTGCCCTGACCCGCCGCCACATACCCTACCCACACCACAAGACACTCAAAAAACAGAAACACAAGCCGTGACGGACCGACGACCTTTGGGGTTGAAATATGACAAGCCGTGTGGGGACTGACGACTCTGAGGTTAAGTGAGGAGGGCGTAAGAAGACGTCCGTTCCTTCCAAGCGGCGAATGAATGAATGAAGGCGTGAAAGGAAACGGTTTGAGATACGCCGACACGAACACCTGACTAGATGATTGTCACTCAGAAGGGATGATCACTAGTAAGACGAGGCCGGCAGAAGGAATCCGCACTATCTTTCTTCCACTAACTAGCAGTGTGGTACGCAGGAAAAAGGGAGACGGAAATGTAGGGAAATAACGTAGCCTGCTTCACACGTTTAGATTCCCCGAGGCAGGGACGAGAGAGGACTGGGAGGAAGGAAATGGTAAAAGTCTTGGTTACATGTACATATACACAGAAAACCTGAAGTTCAACCTAAAATATGATGCGTTACTCCTTCCTCTCAGCTGCGCCGCTCACACCTACGTATGTCTACCTACAGCTGATATGGTGGGTGTAAATGTTCGTTAAAGCTAATGAATGTCTGAGTGTTGGGAGATTTTTGATTGAAGATGAATAAATGTATGCAAATGTTCCCTATTGTTTTTTTTTTTTTGTGTCCTTAAGAGTAATAGGGGACAGGATGTAGTGATTATCATTCTTATTTAAATTTCAGGTTATCTTTTGTAATAATTCTCTCTCTCTCTTACTATGAAAAATAAAACTGAATGAGAGGCAAAGAAGTGCAGTGTTGGTTTACTTATCTAATGATGATAACAAGATATAATTCCACGATAACCACAACAACGCATAACAAGATCAACGCATCCGTGTGCTGCAAAATAGATCTATAATTCACCAGAAAATATAACTACTATCTTTTCTCTTAACTGAAAGGTTTGTGTGTGTGTGTATGTGTGTGTATGTGTGTGTGTGTGTGTGTGTGTGTGTGTGTGTGTGTGTGTGGGAGCCGCCAGCCACGCCACGCCCCGCCACACATGTCCTGCACTACATCAAGTTTTCTGTGTATACAATGGCAAGCGAGTGGCAGAGGAACAAGTGCCTATAATGGTAGATGTAGAAGGCTAAATAGGAATTATATTTAAAGTTAACTATCGAAGTCAAGGATGAGGATCTGATACACTATAGAGAAATCGAGAATGGAGATTATAAATGGCAATGGAGGTTATATAAAAATGTCAATTATAGCCAATGGGGTCAACCAACTATCTTGTTATAAAATATGTATATTGCTAAAACTCTGTCTGTTCCTTTTCTATTCAGATAACACTATAAAAATGTTGAAAAACCAGCTACTTATTAGCAAACATCAACCAATGGCTTATATGAAAGACTAGCCTTAACAACCGGTAATACAAAAGTAATGGTAATCATCGTATCACTCTTATTCTCACCCATTCAACTTTAGGACACTACCAATAAGCAACAATTTATGACGCTGGAGGTAAAAAAAACAGGCTGCGTCCCAACCCAAAAGATCACAAAACGCTGCACAATCCATCACAGCGCTACAATGGATCTGGCAGTATTTTGTGACCCTCAGGAACATTATGGAACGCACCCACTGACAACATCATCATCATCATCATCATCATTGGGAGCTATACTGTATCTCGGCAGGGGACCGACAGAGAGAGAAAAAAATACAAAAAAAACGAGATAAACAAATACACAAGTGAGGCGTCAACACCCCCATGAGGAAACCTGTTACAGTTCCTTTGCCTTTTTCTTTGTTAAATATATCGAGAAACATTACCGGATTAGAAGAATATAAACTTTCCTTCAGAACCGACCCAACCCACCGACCGACCTTGACTAACCTACAACGAACGTCATGCGAGTAAAAAGTGCGTCGCTTGGAATAGGCCAAAAAGCAGTACAAGCGGAAAATGGAGGTGAACTGAATGGACAGCAGTCAATGCATGGGGGGTCAGCTCACTGGGGGATTCAGGGCTTCAGGGGTCAAGGGGTCAGGGGTCATGGGTTTAGGGGGTCAAGTATCGCTGGGGGTCAAAAGTAAACTGTTCCTATTTGAGGTCCCACCAACTCTTCCACTGGGACCCCCGGCGGACCACAGACTCACCTCGTTAGGAAGACACATTGTCAGACTATTTGTTGGTGAAGTGGTACATGTTGTCTTGGGCTGAGCAGTGTATGTAGGTCTAGCTAAAGGGATGTCCAGTGAGTCAAGAGCCACTAATTAATGCAGGAGTGTGTGTGTCTATGTGTGTGTGTGTGTATGTGTGTGTCTGTGTGTCTATGTGTCTATGTGTGTGTGTGTGTGTGTGTGATTGCTTGTGTGTTTGTCTTTCTCTGGGAACGCTGGGTTTAATTTCTATTTCAATGGTTGCTTCAATTTTGTTTTCCTTCCCTCATGTATTTGCTAGAGTTTTATTTATTTATTTTCTCGCTGTAATACTTTGTTTTTTTCTTTCTGATTATGATTTAAGTGTTTTTTCCAACTTATGTTTTTTTGTTTCATTTTGTCTTCTTTCACTCACAATTTTGAGATGAGAATACATTTTCAATTCATTATTTTATCTGCCAAAACATCAATTCATCTTTTTATCTTAAGATTCTGTGATAAACAAACATTTTAGTTCATCTTTTCATCGCTTAAAATGTCAATTAGTCTTTTTGTCACTCAAAAGACCAATTTATTTTCCTATATGAGAACGTTGTGAAATCCAGACATTCTAATTTATCTTTTTATCTCTCAAAATGTCACACATGTTTGAAAAATTCATGATAATCAGCCACATATTTTGTTAATTCATTTAGATTCCCAGAAGCATAATTTTTTTCTTGCCTGTTTGTCTATTAATCTATTTACTAATTTATTATATTTCACACATTTTTTTTCAATTCTTTTATGTTCCCAGAAGCATAATTTTTTTCTTGCCTGTTTATCTGTTAACCAGTTTACTAATCTATTCAGTTTTGGACATATATTGAATAGCACGTTTTTTGTTACCTATCAGTTTGAGGTTTAAGTTGTGTGTCGGCTTGTTTCTGAGTGTGAAGGGTTCCAATGTGAGTGGGGCTGCAGTTCGACGCAATAATATGAATGAGAAGCAGGGAGGAGGCTCGGACCGTCCTCACTCATGACTCAGGGACTTAATACTAGATATAAAATTAACCTAAACAGATTAATAGAAACATTCCACAGTATGTTATGTATGTATGTATGTAGCAGCAAGATCATGTTAAGCGTTTATATGTCCTCAAGATCATATGTGTTTGTGTGTGTTTAGGGGGAGTTAACAAGTGTGTGTGCGTGTGTGTGTGTGCATGTTAGTGTATATATTTGAGAGTTTAACCCTTTCACTGTTTTTGCTCCATCTTTCCTTAATAACTGGTCACTCTAAGACATCTTTACTTACTCCTACAATTTTTAAACTGAGTAAAAATTGCAAAATGTATTCTTTTTTTATACATTTCTTTTGTCACAGATACCAATAAAGATCTCATACATTGCTATTGATGTTGTAAATTGTCTCACATCACAGTGAAAGAGTTAAGTCAGTGTATTTATTTAGTAATGTATGGGAGAGTTGCGTAAGTGTCTATGTGTGTGTGTGTGTGTGTGTGTGTGTGTGTGTGTGTGTGTATACTTGAGGGTTTAACAAGTCATACGTGATAAATACATTTGTGCTTTTTGATACACATCTTTGATTTCTTCCCAGGTAGAAGGCTGCGGGTCATTCCCTCCTCCTCCTCCCTGACTGGCCAGCTACTCCCCCTCCCTCACCTCTCACCTCAAAACATCCCTAACTCTAATATCTTCCCTTCCAAGTACTCCTGATAAATGTGTAGTGTATTGAAAGATCTAAAATGTCCTTAATGTAAGTAGTGGTAATAGTTGTAGTAGTAGTAGTAGCAATAGTAGTAGTAATAGTAGCAATAGTAGTAGTAGTAGTAGTTCCCTGTTGCTATCGTTGATTTGGTGTGTTTATGTTTAAGTTTTTAGAATTTTTTACGTATGACAGCAAGTGTTTTGGCTTCACGTTGATTTATAGTGTGTTGAATATCTTGCTTATATATCCACGACACTTTTAAACCTTTCCTTTTTTATCATAATATAACAAGTATGCATTTTTAGTCTTTTTTCTTCTGGTGGGGGGGTGTACATGTGTGTGTGTCTGCCTATTATAACATTCAACAATTTCACGTCACGCACGGCATCTGGCTGCACACTTTCAGCGACGACATTTCAACATTTCACTTCTTGGCATCGGTCGTGTCGCAGAGTAACACTTTCCACAAAACACGTGTCCAACAACCAATCTATTTCTCCCTCGGACGCCACTGATACGGCAAAGCTCATTGGAAAGTTATCAAAACTGGCAGTTAGTTAATCTCTCATTGTCCCCCAAACCAAGCGAGGTGGCGGCTGACGGGGTGACGCAGTGGTGAGGGAAGGGCCTCCACAACACACTGACACACCAGCACACCACCTCACCACTCACGCTCTTGAGGAACACTGGGCAGCTGGCTATTGTTTCCTGGGCCAGAGCAGATGCCTGAGCTACTTGTCTTCCCGCAGGCCCAGCAGGTTCTTGATGGTCTTCTGGGCCTTGGCTAGGGGCGCCTTGGAGCTCTGCGATTCCTTCAGGATGGAGTGAGGTAGGTTGAGGGCGAGGGGGTCCCGTAGCCTGTCCAGGTCCTTGTGGAGCTCCGCCAGACGGTTCTTGAGCAGGTTGTACTTTTCCACGTTGAGTCCCAGCTTCTTGGCCTTCTTGTGGAAGCAGAGGAGGAACTGTCGGTCATGCACGTCGGGTAACAGGAACTCCTGCAGCATTATTGTGTGTTAGCATGACGGATTGACATCTCTTTCAACATAAGAGAGGTAAGCTGTCCAAAAACATTGAAAATAAAAAGGCTTACTAATTTGCCAGTCCCTTATAGCATGCATCCAATCACCCACTCATACACACACCTGCCTAATTCACTCTCCTTCCCTGCCACACACATCGACATACAACCATATCGGTCTGCATCAGTAACACCTTTCCTGCCACACCTGTTTAGCCAGCAGACAGTAAACATGTCCTATTTGAGCGTACATGAACAAATATCACCTATCCTGTATAATTTATTTAGCCCAAACACATATGAACTTGCCAATAAAAGCTTCACCTCTCCCTCTTCCCTTTAACCAACACACACACACACGCATACACACAGCTGCCTAACACAACACCTCAACCTTCACCTCACCTGTTTGGTCAGCACATAGTAAGCATAGGCTCCCATTGCAGTGCCGTAAGTGACAAAGTAAGTGACGGGCTCCATAATATCCCAGGAGTACTCCCACCAAGTCAATCTAGCCAGGAACCCAAACTGCAGGGCCATGTACCCCAGCCCAGCCCAGGCCAGGATGGTGGTGCGACGCTCAGCTGCCCTCACCAGGTCCTCGCGTTTCTGTGGTGTGTGACAGGTGTTAGTGGTGGGCCAGTGTGTGAAGGAAGAAGTACAGAAGGAAGGAATGATTGGTCTTGTGTGAAATTTAAATAAAGAAGGAGGAAAGGCATAAATTATTCATGTACAAAAGTTTATGGGAGGAAAGAACACATGATTACTTATTCTTGAACACATGAACACTCAAGGAAAAGAGGAAAACTCCATAGTCATTTATAGGAGAGACATGTTACAAAGATCTTCCCAACTCAAACCTTTACAAGAGGAGTGAATGAAGAAAATGTTTCCAATGTATACCTTTAAGAGCAGTGAGAAATGAAACTGTTAAGAAAATGTTCTCTTTTCAAGCCTTTACAAGAGAAGCAAGAAGAGAAAATGTAGTGTGTTAGTGCACCTTTTCAAGAGGAGCCAGTTGTGTCTTGAGGTCTTCAATCTGAGCCAGAATGTCCCTCTCCTTCATAATCTGGTGCTGGTCTACATTGAGGGCCATGTACAGCTTGTTCACCAGCTGTCGCACATCTCCCATGTCACTCAGCTCCTCCTGCAACACACACACACACAAACACACATAATTTAACAGAAGAAAAAATAACAACAACCAGTGTGCACAAATTCAAAGAAAGATTATTATTGAACCATAATGAAAAAAAACTAACACCTGGAATTAATTATTGTGGCAGAAAAATGAAAGCCAAACAGGAAAGTAATAAAAGCAGTGAAATACAAGTAAGATAAATAGCAGCTACAACAACAGTAATGAGTTTTATGAGGCCATTAGATGAGACAGCAGACATGAGCAGATGAGAGTAACAACCTAATCAAGACCCCCACACACACCACACCTCACTGACTGAAATAATAAAGCCAACACCAATTTAATATTAATGACAAATTTTCCTTCATACTAATTGCCTTAAGCACCACGAGTGTCCCACATACTGAACCCCCTCAAAAAACTTTCCCCAGGTTAAATATTTCATTATAATCTCAAATGCTTCTCTCCTTCACAATTTGCCTCATTAATTACATGGTTTTCTGGTATTTTCTCTCTTTTTTCCTCGCCCTATTTGTGTCACGCGGGAAAGGTGTTCTATATATCAAGTAAACTTTCTCTCTGTCAAATATTTCACCATGAGTTCAACAGAGAAAATAAGGAAAAGAAAGTAAGGAAGAGAGAGAAAAGAAAGTAAAGGGAGATGGGGAAAAGAAAGCAAGGAATATGAGGAAAAGAAAGCAAGGAAGAGAGAAAAGAAAGCAAAGAAAGACAGGGAAAAGAAAACAAAGAAAAACAAGGGAAATAAAACAAAGAAACAAGGAAATGAGAAAAATCAAGGAAAAGAGCAAAGAAAACACGAGAAAGGAAAAAATAACGAAGACACGAAAGGAAAATGAAAAAAAGCTAAAAAAAGAAAAGTATAGAAAGAAAAGAGTGCGGAAAGGACAAAACAAGAAAATATAACTACAAAAATGGAGAAAAATAACAAAAAGAGGGAAAAGGGAAACAAACGCTTTTCACAACAATGAGGAATAAATTAGATAACAAGTCAGTAATAACGAGAGATTAACAGTTCAGGGAAACAAAGGACACATCACCAAGGACACACCAGAGAGAGAGAGAGAGAGAGAGAGAGAGAGAGAGAGAGAGAGAGAGAGGCCGGGAATGTTAGCCCTTGACATGTGTGTGTGCGTGCGTGTGTGTGTGTATTTCTCATATATTTTGTTCCCTTTTTAATGTGCTTTAGTGTAACGTGTAAGACATTGGAAATTATGATAATGTCCTCTCTCTCTCTCTCTCTCTCTCTCTCTCTCTCTCTCTCTCTCTCTCTCTCTCTCTCTCTCTCTCTCTCTCTCAAGGTCACACTCACTGCTTCAATCATTAATACGTCTTTTAATTGCAATGTGTTTACTAATAACGCCTTCCTCTTAATTAGACGCAACATATTTAAATGAGGGAATATGCAAGAGACAGCTAGACCTATTCGTGGCAGTCCCTATGTGAACACCTCTGCCTATTTCCACCTAAAATCCTCCCCCATTCATAAACTTATCCAATATATTTCTTATAGGCAGCGGAGGGTGGGTGTACTGTACCAGGGTGAGCTTCTGTCCCGACGGCACCTCCACTCTGTACCGCACGTCGTTGATAATCAGTTCAAAGTCATTCATCAGTAGCGACTCGATGCTGTCAGAGGAGGAAATCCGGGTGCCATCTGGTGGTGGGGGGGACAAGCAAGCGTTAGTGAGAGAGAGAGAGAGAGAGAGAGAGAGAGAGAGAGAGAGAGAGAGAGAGAAGACGATAGAGAGAGAGAGAGAGAGAGAGAGAGAGAGAGAGAGAGAGAGAGGTTGTATAATATAGGTACTTCGTTGCAACTACTACTACTACTACTACTACTACTACTACTACTACTACTACTACTACCACTACTACTACTACTACAATTTCTGGTGATACTACTCCTATATAAGTGTTGAGGAGGAGTCAGAGTGTGGAATATTGCTTTACTATTACTATTGCAACCTGAGAAATTCATTAAAAAGATTACAATTAGGTAAGAACACACACAAACACAGAGACACACGAACACACACAGTTTCTAAAGACAAAACACAAGAAACCCATTATAAAAAGTAACACTCAAAACTACACCCCATTAAAACCACAATAACTCTGATACACCGCCCCCCCCCCCCCCCCCTCTCTCTCTCTCTCTCTCTCCTTCAGTGACTCACCTAAGGTTCTCAGGACGACCCTGTCAATGCCATGGTCCTCGTGAGTGAGCTGGTCCACGAGGTCCTGAACAGTGTGGGTGACGGGGCGGAGCGTGAAGCGGCAGCGGTCATTGCGCGACGGGAGGGGGACTGTGAGCTGCGGCAGACCGTTACACACCGTCACCGTCACGCCTGCAATGGGTACGTTAGGTTAGGTTAGGTTAGGGTAGAGAGAGGGAGAGAGGGAGAGAGGTGTGGGAGAGAGGGAGAGAAGGAGAAAGGGGTGGGGGAGAGAGAAGGAGAGAGGATAGGTCTGTGAAAAGAGGAAATGAAGGGAAAGAAATAATGGTGAATAGGTTTTTATAGTTGTGAAAGAGAGAGAGAGAGAGAGAGAGAGAGAGAGAGAGAGAGAGAGAGAGAGAGAGAGAGAGAGAGAGAGCAGATCGAAGCGAGCGCGCATGCATATATATACTCTTATTACAACATAAAAGGTATAAAAACATGACAAAAGATGGAATGAAATAAAGAGAAAACATGAAATAAAACAAAATATGAAGAAAGAAAGAAAAAATAACAAGAAAACATCAAAATAGAGGCGAGAAAGTCAGATAAAAGAATGAATGAAAGAAAGAAAGAAAGAAAGAAAGAAGGAAAACAGTCTTCGATAAAGCCAAAAACACGGGAAGTTATGAGACAAAGAAATACAAAAAAGACACGTGGTGTTCCCCCCCCCCCCCCCCCCCCCCCCCCCCTCTCTCTCTCTCTCTCTCTCTCTCTCTCTCTCTCTCTCTCTCTCTCTCTCTCTCTCTCTCTCTCTCTCTCATCAAACAGCTGTCATTGCCACGGCCACTTACCACACCTCAGAGAGAGAGAGAGAGAGAGAGAGAGAGAGAGAGAGAGAGAGAGAGAGAGAGAGAATTCCTTGCATCATTTCATTCAATCACATAAAACGTTTAGTGTTTGAAAATAAAAGGAAAAAAACACAGTAATTGGATGAGAATGAGAGCGAATGTTTGGGTAAGAATTTGCTGAATTAAAGGAGGAGGAGGAGGAGGAGGAGGAGGAGGAGGAGGAGGAGGAGGAGGAGGAGGAAAGGAAACATGCAATTAATCTTTGTTCTTCTTCTTTGTGATTGAAAATAGATAATGGTAAGATAATAAAAAGAGTGTTTGAAATTCGTGTGTGTGTGTGTGTGTGTGTGTGTGTGTGTGTGTGTGTGTGTGTGTGTGTGTGTGAGTGTGAGTGCGTGTACCAGCCTGCAATAGTAAGTAGGGGCTTGTGCATGCGGGTCACACACACACACACACACACACACACACACACACACACACACACACACACACGAATTTAACTCTTTTTTATCTTACCATTAGGAAAAAAAATAAAATGAAAAGAAACAAACAACAGAAAATCAAAGAAAAAAACAAAACAAGAAAAAATAAAACAAGACAAAGAAATAAATAAAAAAAGTAAGCAAACAAAGAAAATAAATAAATAAACAATTCTAGTAATGTGGAGATTAGAAGAGTTTTTGAAGGTCAGGAATAAAAGAACGAGGATTTGTGAGGAAGAAGATGAAAAAAAGAAGATTTGAAAGGCAATAGCATTCTTTAGTATCGCAAGAGGAAGAGAAGGAAGAAGAGGAGGAAGCAGAGGAAGAAGATGATCCTGTTCCGTAACCACCTCCTCCTCCTCTTCCTCCTCTTCCTCCTCCTCCAAGAAGCGTAAAAAAGCAGGTTATATTCTGACGTCATTTAAGTTCATTCTGACATTACATCTTCATCTACAAGTGTGTGTGTGTGTGTGTGTGTGTGTGTGTGTGTGTGTGTGTGTGTGTGTGTGTGTGTGTGTGTGTGTGTGTGTGTGAGGGCAATGACTTACAGCAAGGGAACACACGCACACGCACACACACACACACACAGGCAGGCAGGCAGCGTCCCCCATGAAACACAGATAATATTGCAAGAAACACAGTGCTTGTATTTTTTTCCCTTTCTTTCTTTTTGTTCCTGGTCTGAGAATGGAGGAAAAAAAGAAAAGAGAATGGCAATACAATTTTTCTTTTCTTTGGCAGCTGCGCGTCTCGGGAAACAGAAATAGAGAGGGAAAGGGAGAAAAATAGAAAGAAAATAGAGTAATATAAATAGATAGATAGACAGATAGACATAGGTAAATAGATGGATAGAGAGAGAGATAGAGAAAGATAGACATAGATAAGGCACATAGAGAAATAGGATAAAATTAACAAAACAAAGGAAAGAACGTAAAGGAGAATGAAGAAAGATAGATAGATAGATAGACATAGATAGATAAATAGATAAATAAATAGATATATAGGTAAAGTATATAGACGAATAAGATAAGATGAACAAAACAAAGGAATAAAAGTAAAGGACGATAGAGAAAGAGAAAGGAAAAGAA